>VXAZ01007294.1:0-37508 GCA_013399875.1 Gymnorhina tibicen
GGTTGGAACAAGACGATCTTTAGGATTCCTTCCAAGACAGAATATTCTGTGATTCTCTGATTTTCATCTCCATTGTTTCTATTTGTCAAACATAGTTACTCTTGCATTCTGAATTCAGCAGAATTTGAACATGACTGTTTCTGAGATCGTGCTAGAATAAAAATTTTGGTACCAGCCAAGATCTTTGTAGGATCAGTGTTTAACAATTAATTTCTGACCTACTGCCAGAGGCAAGGACAAAGCTTCTATAGTCACAAAACCCAGAAAATGAAATTTTCTTTATAAAAACAGGTGCAGAACTTTTCCTGAAGACTTCCTTTTCAATAGCACCTGGTATAAGTTGCAACAAAACAGAGCATTAACCCTCGTTCATCTTTGATCCTGCAATATATTGTGATGCTTCTGCGACTTCTTAATGAGAAGTCAGGACTCGATCCAGGTCAGTGAGAGCCTTGAAGTGCCCAGTGACACTCAGCTGAAGTGAGGCTGGCTTGGAGATAGAATATTTTTTTGTAATATAGCTTATGTACAAGAAAGAGACTTGCATTTCCTTCCTGTTTGGTGTACTGTCACCTCGTCGGTGACAAGAGCCAGAGCTTTGCTATGGTTCCAACAGAGCCACTGTGTCATACCTGTTTATGTTCTTTGCTCAAAACACATGGGACAAGGTACCTTTGGGCCAGTTTAGATTGTCCCCATTTTCTGTGACATTGATGGTGACAAACTGCTCTGGAATCACAGGGCCTGACTCAGAAGTTCACTCGTCTTACAAAGCTCACTAATATATAAGGTGAATTAGTATTTGTTTTTATAATCTAGGAATTTCATTTGTGACCTAGAATTATTACCAAAAAAGCCCCAAAGAAAGCATCATAGGACACAGGAGAAATGTTTGAAAGATTTACATGTAACACTGAAACCACAAGGCATCACCACAAACCTGTCCCATGCGTACAGAACATGCTGGACTGCCCAATAATTTAAAGTATAATACATGAAATACATGCTTACCACATCATGAACAAAAATGTCTTTCTTTGTGAATGGAATGTAGATCTATTTTAACAACCAAATAAGCCAAATGCAATCATGGAATCACAGAGTGTTTTGGGTTAAAAAGGCACCTTAAAGATCACCTAGTTCCAATCCCCCGGTCACTCACGAGGTTTAGTGATCTGTAATACTCAAGAGTCGTTGACACATAGAGCTGGTGGCAGAGAACACAGCAAAATTAGAAGTTTGTTATGATAAATACCTAAGGAATAACAACAAAGAAGCAGAGACTGGAACTGGTAGCTCTTATTATTTTATTTATATCTTAGCATGTATTGAAGAGGTTCATTGGAGCTTAATTGACAGGCCAAATAGACAAGGCAGCATCTTTTTTGGATGCTTCCTGGGTGCCCCAATGGAGTTCTGTTTCCTCTGTTGGCTTGTTGTTCAAATTATTTGAGAGTTATTCTGTTCAAATGGTATTCTGTTGGCCTGACTTTGACTAGTACGAAATATTAAATTTAGTGTGAAAAGATCATTAAAAAAATCCCTGAATTTTTTAAAAGAGTCTCTCAATGCCTCAAAGTTTTGATGTTTAAATCCGCCCATTCTGACTGAGCCCTTTAAATAATGCTAAAATGTACTGATTCAAGGGGAATAAAGCACAGAGAGAAAGATTTGTTCCAGATGCTGGCGGGGCAGCAGGGATGAATGAGAGTCAGCAACAGGGCTGAGTATTGGCTTTGTCACCAGAGCTGCAGCCAGCACAGCTGTGCTGCTGCGGGCACATCCAGGCAGGAACAGGGACTAACAGAGTGCACACACCTCCCCAGGGCTGGGAATGTCTCTTCCCAGGGCTGGGAATGTCTCTGCTCCCACCCCTCCTTCAGGGCAGCTGAGACAGCAGGACTGACAGCAGGGCTTGGTTTTGATATCTGGCACAGGCTGATGCCTAAAAAGGCCAACCTGGAAACAAGAGACTAGACAGGGTAAGGGAATAAAAGTGATATTTATTTAAAAGGCCTTCAAAGGTACACCCTGGGGAGCCAGAGGCTATTTCCAGAATTGTCCCCAAGACGGACGATGAGTCACGAGTTCTTCCCACTGTTATGGGTTTGGTCCATTTGCATATCAGCATAAATTTGCCAATTAAACTTTAGCTAATAAGGTAACCGCCCCCCCAACTTGCCCCCCTTCTCAAGATGCTGGTTTACACATTTTGGCCTAGGACAGTCTGAGTGTCCTTGAAGAGCAAGCCCGGAGAGGCTTTGTTATGTCTGTCTTAGCATGAGAGGACAGCAGCTAACAGGCTGCAAGACAGTTCAAAGTTACACACTAGGAATACACAGAATACAGAATTTGCAAAATATAAAA
Organism: Gymnorhina tibicen; assembly: GCA_013399875.1. Classification (NCBI taxonomy): domain Eukaryota; kingdom Metazoa; phylum Chordata; class Aves; order Passeriformes; family Artamidae; genus Gymnorhina; species Gymnorhina tibicen. Next base: position 2,368 of record VXAZ01007294.1, read on the forward strand.
ACTAAAACCTAAGGCATCAGGCCACCAATATGTTTAAATCCTAAGGGAGGCAAAAAAAGAAAGGAATTATGCCTCAGAGATGTCTCTGGGCAAAAACGCTGCATTTTATTCACTTTGTTAGGCTGGGACTGCAAAAAGAAGGGAAGGCCCTGTGAGCACAAAGTGCCATAGCACAACCACAAGGCTTCTTAAATTGCAAGAACCTCAGAAATAACAAGGAGGACCAGATTTGAAGCCTTTACAACTGTTGGAATGGTTTCCCAGGAATTCCAGGTGCTGCTGCCTACCTTGTGCCACGGGTTGTGTGTGGTGTCAAGACTGACCAGGTTAGTAGTGTGTTTTTGTAAAACATGTGTATCTTCCCTGGGCTTTTTTAGCTGGCTCCATCTCAGGTTGAAGAAGTGCACTTTGTTTAAGCCTCTGATGCGCTCAAAAGTGATCACATGGTTATGATTCACATCAAAATATTTGGTTAAAGTACTGAGACACGTTTAATCTTGAAGTGGACTTACTGGACTGGATCCAGAGCCTGGGACTCCCCTTGCTCGGTGCTGGGCCTGGTGAGGGACACCCAGCATGCTCCAGGAGTATTTCTCTATTTGTTAAAACGAAATGACCACCATAAAGGTCAGATGGACGATGAAGTGACACCACAGTGAGGCTGTGATTCCAACTGAGGTAATGTCAACAGGCACTGAAGCTTTTGGCTGCTGCTGATACTCCAGTATTCACGATCCAGGTTCTGTTTCCCGTGTGCATCCTGGCCCAGTCCTGTCCTGGGGGCTCACCTCACAAAGCAAGAATATTTGTGCTACTAAATGTTCCTCATGAAGGAATTAGAGCTCAATTTCTCACCAGGTCATAAATATTATTTAAGGAAGCAAGTTTGTTATTGCTCGTAAGTTTTAGAGGTGTTTTTTAAGTCTAGAGATGTTCTGCAGTGTGCTGAGGCTGTTCCTACTCAAAACTCAGAACCTAGGCCAAAAGTAGATCGGAAATTACAATTTTGCCAGACATGCAGCCAAATTCTTTAATAATTCTCTCCACAACTGCCTTTAAAATGAGAAAACTTCAACTGATGAAGTGCAAATAAAATATTGTCCTACTGCTAAACCATAAAAAGACTATAAAATGGGAATACAAACTGAGTGAAATGGTGAAAAGTCAGCAAAGGCTACAGTGACTCTTTCTCAGTTATTTGAAGACTGTTTATTGTCTAACTTCTCCCTGAAATAAAAGTGACCTGGGTAAGATGGGGAGTCAGAGAGAAGGGAACAGATGCTGCTGACACAAAGGAACTGGCAACTCTTCCATTATGAAAGAGCAGCAAGGGAAGAGTGGAGCCAAGCAGAGACAGGCAACAGATCCTTAGGAAAAGGAAAGAGGGAGGAGAATTGCTATTACCTCATTGCAAACACAGAATCACTGGAAAGGTGGCACCTTGGTAAAATAGGAAGAGAATTGTTATTCACCTCTTTCTCCTCTTCCTTAACATTGCCTCTAAAATTTCTTTTGTTTTTTTTTTCCTCAGGCTGCATTCTGATGACGTCAGAGTTCACAAAAAAAGAAAATTTTTTCTGGAACAACTGACATAATGACGTGAAGTCATGTATTTCATAAAATTCAAAGGACAGGCTGATAGTTTAGGTTGTGTCCTTAGACACAATCCTTTTAAATTATTTTTCTTTGAAATTTCATGTCCTTTGCACAATAGGAAATGCAATTAGCATTCAGCCAAATAATTATAATTCATGTTGCATAATAACTGATAGGCAGAGAAATACCAGTTCTAGTTATGTTAAATAAATTTAAGTAGCATCAGAATCAAGCCCGAATGGAAACATTAATTTTTAACTTTAGAGTTTGGTTTAGGTCATGGGCCAAGCTGAATAACAAAGTAACAATTACATAATGCAGTCACTGTATTGAAAATTTGACAAAAATATCTCACTTGTACCTGACTAAATATTGGCCTTAAACACTGTAAATATTGTAGGCTTTTTTCATTTCAGCAGTCTGAGGCCTGACCTTTGCTGTCAGTTCCATGTTCAAAACACCATCATCGCATTACAAATCATGAGACAGAATAAATCTTCCTGTGCTTTCCTTTTCTTCTTCCACAATTATATTGAACATAGGAAACAGACACTATTTTTTGAGCTATATAAAATAAAAGGCACTTGAAATCTCCAAACTTTCTGATTTTTAATTAAATTATTCGTGTAATACTGAGTGTAAGATGAGAGGAGTTTGATCAGGAAATGAATAGCAATCAAATCAGGAAATCAATTTTCTGTATCACTGATCTTCTAGAAACTGGGTTTAATTTCTCATACTCAAAGTGTATGACACTAAAATCCAGCAGTGTATTCTGGCAGGACCAGCTCTTGGTCAAACACAAGCCTCTCACAATGCCAGTGGCTGCAGTCACAACTCCCCTATCCCAAGGAAGCCCACATTTCCAAGGTGGATGAAACAGGGTAAATATATTGATGCTTTTTAACTAAGTCGGGTAATTTCAGAATGTTGAGTCAAAGGTATCTTTTTCCATGAAGATCCATCAGTTTAATTCCTTTCCACCATGGGAGATCTTTGCCATACAGACTCACACAGGCTGATAGAGGAGTTTAACTCGCCTCTCTAATACCCTGTGCAGAATAAGCAGCTGCCAGATTCCAGCACAAAGATCTCAGTCTGTCAAAGGCTGGCTTAGATTCCGAGAACATGGACAGCTCTCCTGCAGTGCTTCTCTTCCTGCACTGTCCAAAACTGCTCCATACTCTGGTGTGATCACCTTCCAAATTATCTTTCATTTTCTCCCTTCTGAGAAACCAGAAACAATCCCAGTTCCTCTATAGAGAGAGAGATGTTGCTCCCTGTTAGCACTGAAAAGCTTGGAGGGTGTATCAGAGTGAGCAGGTTAAAACAATTACTGAAGTCCACTCTGCTTTCTTGCAAAAAGTAGGGTAAAGCAGAATCTATCACTCAGGATAAATATCACAGTGATTTAATCTGGTTACTTATAACTCTATTTCTCATTCTTATTCGCTCAAAGACTGTGGGTTTTAAAGGTGAAGATTTCCTCTGTGATATTTGCATATTGCCCTTTGCAACACCCACCCAATCCCAGAGTATGAACAGTAGGTGTGAACCTGCTTTTAGTGTGGACTCATGGCTAAATAGCAGCGTGGCCCCTCTCAAACCCACTCTGTGCACCAAACAGGCACAAACCTTTCAGGGAAGATTCAAGGAGGAATCTTCTTGCCTGTTATTGTCTTGGAAAAAATGCACTTCATCTGAGCAGAGGTTATGTTCTGAGGAATGAAAACCCTGACACAGCCCAGAGTCAAAGGTGAGTTTAGAATACAAATGTTAATTTAACCTTAACTTTATGCTAACAAGTTCTTGCAAATACACAGCATTGCCAGAAGGAGATGCATCACTTTCTTGGCATTTCCATGGCCTGAATACTGAATCAGCTCCTGGGTAGTTGCCTTGATAGATGGGATCCATTACACAAGCTGGAGAACTGTGGCCAAGGGAAACTTTTGCAGTTATCACTTTCCCTAAGCGAGGGAGAAAAGACAATTCATGGTTCTAATTCTAGCTTGGGAGTGCAGACAGGATAACACAGCAGTGATGTCAGTGTAATAACAGGCAGGCTGCATCTTGGTATGGCAAATGAATGTTCTAAAATATATGTGGTACATATTAATAAAAGTAAGTACTTTATCTATATAATGATTATGAGTTTATTGTTTTATTAATTAAAAAATGTACTTTGGAAAAAAAAAAAGAAGCAATTCCACTGTGAAATCTGACATTTGTAGCTGGCTAATATTTAAAAGCTGTGAAATTCAAAATACAAGCAGTTTAATAAAGACCGGAACCTGTGAGGCCAGGTATTCTTTGGATTTGTGTCATAAATACTTCATTACCTTTAAGACTTCCTTACTTTTTTTTCCAATTTGTTTGAAATCTGACCTAAATCCTAAGCCACTGCAGTGGCAGAGTTGCACAACTAACTGGTGCCATGAAAAGATCAGACACATCTAGTTATTTCTCACTCTTCAAACTCCTGTCTGTGAATTACTGCCGGTGTCCAAAGCCCTTTGTGGAGCTTCCTCTTTGCCAAAATGCGGCTGGGAAGGAATTCAGCAGTACTTCAGAGCTGCTTTCAAGGCCGCATGTGCCACCTCATGGCCACCTACAGTATCTACAAACCGTGCTTTCTGCAGCAGCAATCATTCCAGCCATACAGCACGTATTTTACAAGATCTCTCCAAACTTTGAGTTACCATGCTTGAAGGACTTCTCTGCCTTAGCTTATTATTTCAGAAATTCTGTTTCGGGGCAGTCACACAAGCTTAGACTGTTACAGAGAAGAAAATATTTTTTTTTCTTTCAGACTCCTGCATGATTAAAGCAAGGGCCAGGTGTCTTTATCTGACTGAGACCATACCTTACACATTTAGGCAAATTTAAGCAGCATGAAAATATAACTATAAAATAATATAAAATATAACATAAAATGTATGATAAGGGATGATGGGCAGGGAAAGCAAAGAATAATGAATAAGAAAACAGTTTGTGGTGTCATTATTCCAACAGAATGAGAGACAGGTACAAAAAAATCAGACCATTAGCTCTGTGGGACAGGATCTTTTCCCTTGTATGCTCATTTTGCATTTAACATCTGTGTAGCACTGGTAGGAAGGACACAGTAATAGCAAAATGATGTTGTGCTCAAATGAATACGAACGAAAATTGTAAAAAATATGGCTCATGGAACCGCTGAGCCGATCTGTTCCACAGGCAGTAAATACAGGTGCTGCAGATGTGACTCTGGGGTCTTCCAAACTAGTCCTGCACCAGTCCCCACAAACTCTAGTGGGGGGCACTGGTGAGAAGTGAGTGTGAAGAGACAATTTGCAGCAAAAAGAGGAAGGGCAAGGTAGGGAAAAGAAGATAATGAGGAGAAAAAGACAAGAATAGACATTCTGAGCATTTAAACTTTGCACATAGCACAGCATTTACTAAGGACAACAGACTGTGATTAACACCAATTCCATAATATTGTTTTTCACTGTCATCATGAGATCACTTATAAGACTATTTTTTTTTTTCTCTTGCCTCTTCATAGTCAGTAATAGGAGTCTCCATGTTCAGTATTACAAAAAAAAAATCCCCAAAACAAAGCCCAACAGAGTTATTTTCCTCAGGACACCTTCCACTATCCCAGGTTGATCCAAGCCCCATCCAACCTGGCTTGGAACACTGCCAGGGATGGAGAACCCACAGCTTCTCTGGGCAGCCTGTGCCAGGGCCTCACCACCCCAAATCCCCAGCCAAACAAAAGGAAAACCCCTAAAATATCCTGCAACATAATTATGCCATTAATTGAAATACTGCGTCTCAGAATGGGAACGCTCTGAATCCCAGGGAATTCATTTTGATCTTGGCAGCTGAAATGTTCTGAGCTCAGAACCTGCTGTCCCTCAGGGAGATACGATTTTGCTTTCAAGACTGAAAAGGTCTTTTTGCTCCCCTCAAGCTCTCAGCTTACATATAAAATAAACTTTCACATTCTTATGGTAAATGCACTTAAAAAAGATGAAAAGCACCGTCTTTACTAAAATCGTAACAATACGGGCACGAATATCAAATATGCAAAGAAAGAAATGGATTCACCAGTTCTGTCTCAGAGGTCCAAGTGGGCAACTGGGTGTCCTCAGACCACTGGTGACACAGCTCTGTAAGTTGCTCTGGGCAGGGTTTATGACAAAGGTCTCGGCTCCATCACAGTATCAAACTGATTCTTGTAAGGCAGCAAAATAAATGAGTGCAATCACGAAAATGTCAAAGTTGAGACTTACCTAGGAAATGTTGAGACTTACCTGCATGGATACAAATCCACCTTGTGACTGTCCTGATGTGCACATGCTGCCCTGTGATACAATGAAATACAATATCTGGATGGGATTTGATTTATTTCGGAAGTCCAAGAGCCATAGAAACACCAATCATGGGGACTTTGGGGAGCTTCAAGCCACCTCTGTCTGGGTAAAGAATCTTAATAACCTTCAATTACTTGCTGCTTTGCAAAACGTTTCTGTTCTTGTAAAGTTAAGCAGGCCACTGCTACGTTAAATACCTCGTAGAACTTAGGCACTTACTCTGCTACACTGAAAACTTCATTTTACAGAAATACCTGAAACTTCTCCTTAAATTTCAGCCTCAGAATTTCATTGGGCACTCTAAATATGCATTTTATTTTCATTCCCGTGATACCCTTTGAAGTCCCAGGTAGAGAATCATGGTTCAATTATACAAAACGAACTCAACCCATGTGCAGAAATGCATACAGAGAAGTAGTTAGTGGTATTTTTTCTTGTTTTGCCCTGATTTTTTTTTCAGTTCTTTCTGCATGATTTTCTTCTTTTTCCTACTCAGAAAAAAGAATCACAAGCATTACCTCTAGCCTGTTTCATTTCTTTGTAACTTTGCTCTCTCAAGTGGAGCCAAATAAATTTACTTTATTTTATTCAAGGGCTACATTCCAAGTTAAGCACCGAACACCAATATCTAATCACACAGTGTTCCTTTTCTCCTTTTGCAGTGTCATATTTTTGATGGATATTTCGATAAGGATTTAGAAGGATTTCGGTAAATCCTTCTAAACCAGTCTTGATTTGCAAATACCTACAATAATTTCTACAAACTTGAGAAAAAACTCCCATACTTCCATCTGATTCTATAAGATTCCTTAAAGAATTTGTGGCAATCAGTCCCCTTAAAAAGCGAACCACCTTAGAAAAGCAGCAGGTTCCCCAGCTTTTCAATCAATGCAAAGTTTTCTTAAAAAAGAATGAGCTATGAAAGTTAAAATAATTACTGCAACTGTTAAAAATCTCCTTTCTCAAAAATGACTGTGTGCTAAAATGACTGTGTGCTAAAATTACTCATCCAAAATCCTTTGGTTTGTCTTTCATCCTCACAAGGCTGATTTATTAATTTCTCCTTGCCAGAACAAAAAGATCCTTGGCTCCAGAGAGTGGCATTAAAAGCAAGCAGAATTCTATTTATAAACAACCTCAAATGCAAGCTGTAAGTACAGGAATACCTGCAGCTCTAACAAACATCCCTGAGCAGGGAAGGAAGGCACACCTGAGGTGGACAAGCTTGGAGTATTCAAGCAGAAAACAGTCCTTGAAATACTGCCAGTCTAAATTTGAATCTCCCCTCAACCGAGCATCAAGGTTGTTCAAACAAAGGTTATGTAAGCGACTTCCAATGCTTCTCTACAAGAAAGGATGTGTAGGAACTTAGAATAATCAAATTGCTGTTGTTATGAAGCAGTTTGATAGCTTGTTGTTCTCTTTTATGTTTCCTTTCTAAAATCAAGGCCTTCATATATAGAAAGAGAAGAAAAAAGCAACAAAAAAATCAGTCGTTGTGGGCTCAACTCTTCAGCTTCTACCAAGAGAAGGAGGGGAGAGGGAGTGTTTCCTTTCTTGTCAGCTGTCTTTAAATGGAGCCTCTGGAGCACTGGTGCTTCAAAATACTCCAGATCCTTGTAGTAAATTTGTCTTGTTAGAAATTATTAACTTGGAATCATAAGAAACAGCTTCCAGTTTGAGGTATCTGTGAAAGTTTACCATGGATTATTTAGTAAGTCTTTGTCAAAGTGAGTGTTTCCCACTGTTTCCAGTTATGCCAACAAGAATTGTACTACCAAAATAAAGCTTTTCTTCATCTCCTCTTTGAAGTATTTTAAAAGTCTGCCTGTGACAGCTGAAAAAACCAGACAAATTGACATAATTCTGATTTTTTGTAACAAAAAATTTAGAGAAATGAGTGATTACAGAAAAGCTTGCTTGTTGTCTGGATTTTTTTTGTTTGTTTGTTTTTGATTTTTTTGTAAGTCTGAAAGTGATAGATGATTCCACTGCAACTGGTTATAGTGATCCTAAAATGTGGATATACTGATCCTATACTGATCCTATTCTGAGCCACAACCCTGAGCTTCATTTTGAAGCATGAACTTCCGAGCCTTGCTGGTGTCCAGCCCTGGATCTGCGGCATCGCTGGCACCCTCCCTGTTCACCAATGCCCCATTAGTGAAGGATTCTCTGCGTGCAGACTTTGTGCTGGCCATTGATTTTAGGTGGATTTGACCTGCAAAGTCCTAAGCCAGAATTGAGAACGATAAGAAAAAGAAGCCATAAAGATCACTTTGCAATTACAGGCAACCCTTCCCCTTCAAAAAACATTTTTAAAACCCCACAAACCCACAGAACTTTGCTGGATCTTTATTGTTTAAAGGCCCGGAAAACTTTTCCAAGCATTGGTCCAATATGACTAGTCACTAAACATGCTATTTCAGTTTTCTCTTCCAGAATGTTATTCTTTCCTCTAGTGCATTTATTTTTTTGTGAGACTGTCTTTTCAACAATACATTTTCTGTGTCTTCCTTACCATGAACTGAATTTTCAGTTTCCAGATTATTACTCCTTAGAGTTTTATTATTTGGTGTTTCATCCAACATTTGCATCTTGCTCAATTCACATTCCAGCTGATGAAAAACCCCATTAGGGTCCAGAAGCGAGAGTTCACATAAAAATACAGCAGGAAAATGATCTTGTTTATGTATCTCCAAAAAATAAGCTCTCTATATGTGCACTAAAAAGTACAAAAATTCTATAAAATTCTTCTTAAGACAACTTAACTTGTTAACTGCACTCTGCCAATATTTCTCAATGTGAAGATCATTTGAAATGTTCCTATATGCAGTATCTATAGGCACTTCTGACAAAGAGATGCGGTGACTGGAGCACATTTCTGCTTTCTAGATATTACCTGATCCACATACGGCAGGAGCCTGCAGCAAGAGTCCTTGGTCTGTGCGCCCTCACTCAAAAAAAATCTGTTGACTCTCGATCAAAGCACTTTTAGGGGTCCTATTTATGTAATCAGCAAGATTTTCCAGTTATATTTTATAGAAATATGTGCAAAGACTCCTGTTTTGATGCAGTTCCTTTTAAGAGCCCTTTGGTCAAAGCTCGCACCTGAGGATTGAGGCACTGGATTCAAATAATGAGGAACCCAGCAGCACTGAAACTGGAAATGGATCCCCTGCCACACATGAAGTGCTCTAGAAATTTGGTTGCTGCTTTTGCTGAAGAATAATGAACAGTGACACCATAAATGTAATAATTATTAATTATTTTCTATTTCCACTCAAAATGCAGGGATAGCATTTGGAAGATATTTTTTAATTACAGATGAAGATAAATCAAGAAAAAAATATTAGATTCTCTAAAATCTGCTTAGAAATGCAGTTATTGTTTTCATTTCCATTTGCAGCTGAACAGTCTTGATTTACATTTAAGTGCCCTTTATACTAAAGGCAATGAAAATTGAAAATAAGTATATGAGCAAATCCCACTGATACATATTTTCTGTCTTCTTTGACATGACTTCATCAGTGGGAAGGAGTCTGGAGTACACAAAGATGAGCCCTAGGGAGTTTTGACACAGTCTTTGTGATATTCAGGGTTGTGTATTTAGGATATGACTCCAAATCATGCATGTTGGTAGGAAGTTTTTATTAGAATGAGAGAAAAATGAAACCATTTACATAAATCCTTGGTAATAATGAAAATGATCATGCTAAAAATGCCAGACTGGTACTACCTTCCTATTTTTCCCAAGTTCCCCGTGAGGTTGACCTCTTTCAAATTCTGCAGAGTATGTAAGCCCTGTGAATGTTTTAAACAATACAGTTTTAATCTAATATAGCACTGCAAATGCTGAGGAGCCCGCAGGCTAACAGGCAGATCATTCAAATGTAAAAACAAATTTGACTGGAGTCTAAACAATGTTGGCCTCTGTTGTGAACTATAGCTTTCTTTTGACATGGAAAGAGAGAATGCATTTTGCCAAGAGGGGATTAGCTTGGAAAGCCTCTGTAAACGATACTGCGATGAAAATAAACAGTTTCACGGCTGGGCATGAGGAACCTAAGAGATCATGCCTCGTGTCAGGAGTGCTCATTAGCTCTTGGCTGCAGCCCACATCTTGGCCTGGGGGAAATCTTGAGAACTAAATCAGTGATGTCAATCATTTCTCTCCACGATGACGCTGCAGCTCTTTGCAGTGAGGGGCCACTTCTGTTCGTAGTGCCCTTGCTAGGAAAGAATAATTTCTGGAGATGCTCCACTGCCTTTACACTTGTACTCTGTCAGCTCTGATTTCTCAGTCTTCCCTTTCCTTACCTATCACCATGCTTAAATTTCTCCCTCCTCTTTTCTTTCAGCAGGTTTGAAGGTTCACAGTGGTTTGATCTCATTCACCCTTACCAGCATCTCCTGCTCTGACCGCTTTTGTTTTGGCATCAGTATCTCCCTCTGCCTTTTTTTCCCATGTTCTCTCCCAAGGGAAAAGGGACTAAGCTGCAGCAATTCCACCTCCCTGTTGGGCTGCGAAGAGTCAGGGAATCCAGAAGGCCACATGGTCTTCTGCTAGAAAAAGGCATTCACACATTTCTTCCCCCTTTACCTGCCAAATTCGCAATCACAGAGCTCTTGCTGGTTCTGGACCAGTTCGAAGGTTAAGATGAGGGGGAACACAGTTTTTCATAGGACATAATTTGATTTATAAGAGCCTAAGAAAAAGACAGGATAAATCTTCCTCCCAAAAAGGAGCTAATGGCTCCAAGTTGTACAAGAATAAAAAAATTTCCAAACATTAAAAAAAAAAGAAAAGAAAAAAGAAAACATGGCAATCCTTCTACCTAATACTGAAATTGAGACAAAAATCTTCAGGTATAAGAAAAGTAAAAAATCATTTTTGTCATCAAGAATCTCAGAAAATCTTTGAAAATGAGTGATTTCTGCACATGCAGAAATCCTTGATGGCTAAACAGATCCAAATAGTGTTTCAGCCTTAATTCTTATAAATTGAAGTTAAAATTTCTCCATTTTATTTTTTAATAATTCTAAAATTTTCCTACTTATTAGACACCTTTATATACCACACTATTAAAATACAATGCATTAGACCAATTAGAAGAAAAGAAATCATAAGAAGGACACCAGGCTTACCTCCATATTCATCAGGTTATTTTTCAGCCAAAGTAGATTAAACTTTTTTAGGGCTTCCAGATTTTCAGTCCTGGAAATTTCATTGCAATAACAATAAGTCTTTTGCAAATTTACACATTTTTGAAGACTGTCTATTTTCTATTTTCTCAGAAGAAGTATTACTTTGCAGCACTGAAAAACAAAATGTCACTTTTTTTGTCAAGGTGTTAATAACTTGCACAGAAAGTTGTCAGGTATTTCCAAATAATTCAGGATCCCACCCTCTGTGCAGAATTCTGAGAAAGCTTTTCAATCAAGGCAACAAAGAAAAAGTAGTAGCAGCTACAACAATTCAAGATAAATAATCATATGCTTAAAAATAAAGTCTTATTTTTGTTTAAGTGTCTTGTATCTAACCAGTTTCCTGCAGAAGGTTTCAGTTGAATTAATTTTTAAAAATATTGTTTCCAATGAGAGAGAAAAAATCCAAAGAGAGGTTCTGAATTACAGAACCCTCTAATAAGTAACATTTGATCCAAATATAAAATGGGATTTTTTAATACTTAAGTGAAGAAGTGTCAGATCCTGACTCCTTTGAACTGTGCCTTCTTCCTTGAACAGAATAAAGGAGTGTTTGTGAAAGAATATGATTATTGTTGCAAGGTTCTGGAAACTGTATCAATTTGTCTGGAAAGGAAACTCATATTTAACTTCCCATTAAGCAGCACAGGAATCCACAGCTCCTTGAGCAGCAGGGCCTGAAACCTTTTGAATACTTTATCCAAGGAAAATGTTGTATTAAAAAAATACTTGTGTTTGAGAAGTATTTTGTGCATACAAATCTGGGATAATCTGAGAAAACCAATTCTCTTTTTAGCCCCTCTTGATCAGCATCCTCGTAAGGGGATCCATTACATCTGTACTGGAAATGCAAATTTCCAGTACATATATTATTCTATATATGTCCACGCTGTAAAAAATGCATTATGCATTATGTCTTAGTGCCATTACAGCCAATCAAAGGGAGCTGATTAACATCAGATGTGTCTTTTAAAACTTCCTCTGCACTAAAATGTGCAGCGTTTGCAATTTTGGCTCTGTTTGGTGTACAGCGATTAAGTAGCTCTTTTTCTGCTCCCAAAGCACATCTGTGAAGTATTACACGAGCACTTTATACCACGCCTCAAAATGCACCTTCCATCTAAAATAAAATAGTTTACAATTATTTTGAAGCATTTTTCCAAAAAATAATTTTCAATTATTGAGTTGCAGAATCTGTATTTCTAATAGGCTTACAACGGGGATTGCAACAAAAGAAATTTGAAATTGCTTGGAATACTCAGTTGCCTTTTTAATAAAACCTTTTTTCCCCTTTTTTAGATTCCAGAGGTCCAGAAAAGAATATAGTAAAAGCCCTTTTGACTGCCTTCATAAGGAAGGGTGAGGAATTGCACTCACTTATCTTTGGTGAATTGCACTCAATTATCCTTGGACTCAGTAAGTTGTATTTACACAAAGCACAAAGATGAAGTAAAAACAAACCAGAAAGAGCTCATAATCCACCACAAACCTCAATAAAAGCCCCTCTCCATGTGTGAAAAAATCTATCAGAATATAATTGAGAGTTATATTCTCAAATTCCTCTGCCAGTTCTCAAAAACCTCTGCCAGAATGTTTTGAAGCAATCACACAGCTGCTATGATTAATCTTTAGAATTAGCATTTACTAGCAATGAGTGGGATTCTTGCAGTGGGTTTTTTGTCCTTTTGCTGGTGCTTACACAGTGCATTAACCCCACTACACGTAAACTACACCCTGAATTTATCTGCCCTTATCCCAGGTTTCTCCAAGCCCCACCAACCTGGCCTGGAACACTTCCAGGGATGGGGCATCCACAGCTTCTCTGGGCAACCTGTGCCAGGGCCTCACCACCCTCACAGCCAAGAATTTCTTCCTTAAATCTAATCTAATCCTCCCCTCTGCCAGTTTAAAGCCTTCCCCTCTTGTCCTGTCACTCCAAGCCCTTGTCAAAAGTCCCTCTCCGGCTCTCTGGTAGGTCCTTGAGACACTGGAAGGTTCTCTAAGATCTCCCTGGAGCTGGGTATGATGGTGGCTGGTGGTTGGGAGATTCCAAAAATTGAGAAAGTAGTATAGTATAAGATATTCTGTCCAACTTCATAAGGAAGGATGAGGAATTGCACCCACTTCTCCTTCCACTGGACTCACTAAATAACAGCGTAAATAATTCAGAGATAACTGTGCTCAAAACCTCTCTCACATTTCTGGACATGTCTTCTCTGTATCTACATTGTCATGAACTGACTTTTCCATTTCCAGAGTCTTCCCTCCTCATAGATTTATTACTCCATGTTTTACCCAGCATTTGCAGATTGGCCGATTCATGGTGCTCTCCCTTGAGCTTTCTCTTCCCCAGGCTGAAGCACTCCAGCTCTCTCAGCCTGTCTCCATGGCAGCAGTGCTACAGCCCCAGTGGGACAGTGGGAACTGGGGTTTTTTGTGCTCCTCAGCCCTGCTTGGCCCACAGCTTGACAGCAACACCTTGGAGACCTTCCCCATCCCTTTGCTGGGCTGCAAATTGGAGCTGCAATGACATTTCCTCTTGCTCTGTGTCAAAAAAAGAGGGTTGGGGAGTTTTCCTCTGCCTTGTGCCGTGGGAGGGGGTCCTGTCTGTGGGGCAGTTTGTCTTTGGGGGGCAGTGGAGATGAACTGTGCCAAACTGCAGGAGTTTACTAAAGCCGAAATCAGTGAGAAATGCAAGCCTCAGCTAAAATAGGCCGTTGTGAAACCAAAAAAAAAGTGCTCACTGAGCCATTTACACTGGAATAATTTTATCAATTGGAGATCAATTATAATTAAATCACTATGTTTTGTTGGTTTTTTTTTTTTTTTCCCCTCATTTTGTTGCAGCGAGACCAGCTGAACATTTCCCAGGGGTAGGATTGCTCAGCAGAAAATCGGATCCTGGCTGAAACAAACGTCATCAGAGATGTCTGTGAGTATGGAGGTTAAATTTATTGAAATTTGGGAAGATTTTTGTTGAAGCCTTTGCAGTCATGTTTTTTAACTTTTTCAGGGGAGAGGGAGAAAACTGCTCAAGCAGCTTCTGCCTCTCTGCCAGGACGGATCCGTCTGCCTGCAGCTCTTTACTTGCGCTGCTTTTTCATGTCACAAGATGTCCCTCCAAGCCCACATAAGGGAGAAACTTCCACATTTCTACCTTGCAAAATATATTTTGGCTTGGTCTCAGACTACAGTCCCCATCTGTAGGTGCCTCATTTCACTCACCCAAAGACAAATTTATATTTATATTTATATTTATATTTATATTTATATTTATATTTACATTTACATTTACATTTACATTTACATTTACATTTACATTTACATTTACATTTACATTTATATTTATATTTATATTTATATTTATATTTATATTTGCTGTTTCTTTTAGCAGAAGTGTGTAACAAGTCTATGAGTGCAAATATGTTCTCCTGAATTAACATGTCATAACAAGTATATAATGGAACAATTTGAAATTAAAAAAAAAAGAGTTAATAATCTGAAAATTGTGCACATTTTCTAAGGAAAAATCCCCAAAACAATCGTCTACTCTGAGCTTTCTTTAGAGATATTTTTATATAATTTTGCTTAAGTGTTCTGTTCCCTTTACACCACATCCTGCAAGAAAGAGGATCTTGCCTTGCAAATTCTTTTCTTTCCTTTCTGCTTGAGAGCAATTTACTTCTTTTTTATATCCTTTCTCATTGACGAAGAACCTTAGGGAGAACCTTCTCTGTAAATTATTTTATGCACCAAGGCCAACTGATACCATCTTGTGATCTGTTTGATATTTTTAAAAAGTACTTGAATGAACAAGCATTAGAACTAGACACGGCATCCAAGTTCAGAGATCCATTGGTACCATCAGTAGCAAACTGGAACTGCTTTTGTTTCCGAGTGTCTGAGGGGATGACTCAGTGTGAGCAGTGAGGAAAGCCAAATGATCTAATTTGGCAACAGGGGTTTCTGCTTGACTGGAAAGTGCTCCTGTCTTACCAGAAGGGAATTATTGTACAAGTCAACACTTTGGTCCTTTCTAGGTAACTGAATCATCTCAGAGTGACCTGCTCTGGCAGCCTCAAATCTGAGCGCCTAATATTCCTAATCTCTTTAGCTGCAGCAAACATGCAGGGCTGTATTACAATATTAATCATTAACCCAGCTCATTAAAAGCTTGCTAATGTTACTGCTGGATAATCTTGTGGTGGTTTATAAAGCCATTAAAATGTATATTTGCATGTACAGTATTTTAAAAATGTCTGGCAGCAGTTGCTAGGTTTCTCTTTCAATGTAAAGGATTTTCAAACCTATCTCAGACTGAATTAATCACTTTGAGTGTTATCTTTCACCTTCTGCTGTGGCACATTCTGCTCTAATTCTCCTAATACCTCTTAGTATAATTTGAAATCATTTCATAGCATTGAAAGCAACTGTTTAAGGGCTGATGGTGCTTTGCTGCTGTGTATTTACTTTTGGAATTGTCCTTGTACTTCTGCTGACTGCCATGGAAACTTTTGAAATGGATGCTCTCCAGAGTCTCATGGATCTCTGTGTGTCACAGACGTGTTTCTGTCTCTGCTTTCTACTGATGTTGATATCTGATGGTGACACTGGCATTGCTAAACAGTCATCGTTGCATTTGTTTGTAGAAGGGTCCCCATCCTTAAAAAAATACTGTTTGTAATCTACGTGCAGCTTTTTGTCTGCTTCTGCTTTGTATCACTGGGGTGTTTCTGACTGTGTCATTTATTAATCCAAGGGCTTCTGGAATGATCTCTGCAAACCAGTGCGTGCTGAGATGAAATGTCAGATTAAATGGCAAGAAGCAGTCATGATAGAGCTCATGTAATGTTTAAGGGAGATTACATTCCAGAAACTGGGCTCTCTGTGCCTTAGCCTTAATAGAACTGTTATCATTTAGCTTTTAGTATCAGGTAAGATTTATGAGACAGTTTTTGGATTGAGTGTTTTTTTCCTAATAATTTTAGCAGTAGAAATATTTTGATGTGAAATGCAGCTATGTCTTGTAAGTGTTTAAAATAATAGATTTACAGACACTGCCTGGGTAATGTCACCCCTTCAGCTGTGATTGGAAGCAGGATAAGCACAGGCAGCAGTTGGAAAAATGATTACTTACATTGATGCCTCCCTCTAATAAGGCAGAGTCCTTTCTCCCACTGAGGTCGAGAAAAATATTACTGAAACAAGACTGGGGAAGGCTTTGAGGGCTTGATGCAGGAGTGGTGATGCACTGAGTGTGTTCACAAGAGTCCCATGAGCCATGGCATGGATGTGGTCAGGGGAGGAGAGCACTTGCTTGGTTTTGGCACTGCCAAAAATAGGTATTATTTAGAGAGCACTGAGGCATTATCTCAACCTAGCTGCAGCCTCGTCTTCAGGATTCAATGGGGTAAAAATGTTTTGTGTCACTTGCTCATGTGGAATGGGGCTGCTTCTCGTGTACCTCTCAAAAGCACACAGGAAGGCTGAGTTATCTCAGATTACTTTGGGCATAGCTATTGGGAGTCTGTAAGGAGATTAAAAAAGAAAAAAACCCTAAACAAACTGATAAGGCTTCACTAGTGCTTCTAAAAGCAATGGGTAAGACATCACTTACAGAATGTTTTATTGCTGCAGTAACTTCTTCAGCCAGCTCTGGGCTGGGTGTCGTGCTCACAGACAGGAATGAGCTCAGCGTTGATCTGTAAATTAGCAGTTGCCTAGTGACTCATGGTCTTGGCATGCTCGCTTTATGCAAACAAAAAATATCACTATGCAGTAATGGATGCATGCCAATTTTTTGTTAGGGTCACTGTCCCAGAGCTCACAGCAATTTTTGACATAAATTTTGACAGGGAGAGTAGCTTGAAAATGGAAAATGTCGATGGAAGCAGGGAATTGTTCAGAAACTGTCAGCTAGGTACCTACAGAGGAATGTTGTTATAAACACCCTGCAAGGGGACAAGAACACACACACACACAAATTATGGACCCAAATATATGACAGTAAGAAGTTTAGAATAAAATAGAATTTGCAGGGCACATGTTAATTGCATAAGAAATTGACTTAAAAGCAGATTTCACAATGGGAAAAAATAATTTTAATGATTATTGATCAATTTAATTAAGCTATGTAATCATCTTATTGACCATTCAAATGCGAGCATAGGTCCCTGCCAATTAAATCTGCAAATGGCACAGACTTGTTGAGTAGTCAGTAATGAAGTTATGCCCACAAAATTATTCGAATTACCTAATTAAAAGCTGATGGTCCAGCAATCTGCACCTCAGTAGAGCTAAAAGCTCTGACACACCAGGTGTGCATGGGCTACAGCTACACAGAGGGTATTCCCATCTTGGAATGCTTTGGCTCAGCAAAGGGATAAAGGGCCATCCACAGCAGACTGCTTCAGCCTGAGCTCCTGCTGTAGTGCTCTGCTTTAATTAACCAACGTGATCCACGGGTTTATCAAGTAGATGAAGACAGAGAAAGGACCCAAAGAAGGGATTTTTCTTTGGTGTGCAGCAGTCATAAAACAGCTCCTGTGATGGTGTGTTCATTTATTGTGCCTGAGATCCAGAAAAGGAGGCCACAATCTCAGCTGTGAACTGGAAACCAAACCTGATGATTCACTGCTCACAGACCCCCACTGATGGAGGCTGAAATGAACTGAACAGGAGCATATAAAAAGCTACAGGAAATTACAGCTGGTAGCAGAGGGCTTTTGAGTATGACAAGGAAAGGTGCAGCAGTGTCCAGCCACTGCAGCTTTAAGTTGGCCAGCATCCTGTCAAATGCATGTGAAGTATTGTCAGCATCAATGGGGTTGTGCTGTGTCAGTGCTGAGTCCTTCTGCACCATTAATCTCAGCAGGATCACCTTAGAAATCAGCACCTGTGAAACTTCGTCCTGATATTTTCATGGACAGTCTTGAAAAAGAAGTTGCAAGGTATTGCTTTTTACTAATTTAAACTTGATCCTTCCTTGTAAATTATCAATATATATATATCCAATATCCACTAAACCCTTTAAAGATTACAATCTGTATTTTTCAAAGCTTATGAAAGGTAAAGTAAATAATTTCTCCAAGAGGGGGGGATCAAAATTCTCTAAGCTTTCTAAAGAGGACCTGCACATATAGGAATTTGAGTGTGCTTCTCATCTCAGTGATGAAGAATATTTCTAATTTTTATAAAAGAAGAAACTGTGTTTGCACCAGTACTTTGAAAAACATCACTGTCTTCTGTCTCCATCCTTTTTATCTTTCTTTTCAGCAAAGACCTGAACAAGCTTCTTTGGAACAAATGTAAATCTTCTGTGGGGAATGGTGTCATTACAGGCTCATGAATCATAGAACCATGGAATAGTTTGGGTTGGAAGGGTCCTTGAAGACCACCCTACTCCAGCCCCCTGCCATGGGCAGGGACAGCTTCCACTAGACCAGGTTGCTCCAAGTCCCATCCAATCTGGCCTTGGACACTTCCAGGGATACTCCTACAGCTCCACTGAATCCCATGGAATGATGCCAGTTTTGTCCCTGCTGAAGGCCGGATTTTGGTCATATATTTCCCTGGTTTTTGGTTTATCTACACACAGAACATGAAACCCAGCTGTCAGAGTAGGTGTGGAAGAATCATTCCAACCTTATGAGGCATCCTTATGAATAATCCTTTCCCAGAGCCTGGATACACTGGGATCAAGACTCCCAGCTACACGGTGGCAGGGAGGAGCAAACAAAATAGTCAGGAGAGTTCGTGAGCAAATGTTGCAGTCACACTGCAATGGCAGCTACCAGAGGTCTCTAGGAAACGTGAACCTCAAAAAAAGTAGCATTGAATATTTTGTCTACCATTTATGGCAAAAGAATGGCACTTGAGAACTACAAAGAAATGCAGTGAGGAATTCTCACCTGCTTCTCTTTTCCTGCATTCTTCCACGGTGAGCAGCACATCTCTGCCTCTCTGAGGCACAATGAAAATTGAAAACCTGAAGGACTGGAACAAGTGCCCTCAGCTTTCCAGGATGAAATAATACCTTAATTGGTCTGTCTGTATGGAAAAAAACTGCCCAAGCCCTATCACCTCAGTCTGACAGATATGATGAGAAAAGCACCCAAGATCTGATACCAGCAAATCTTCCTTGAGCTATTTGTATCTTTTAATGAAGAGAGCTGCTAATGTGATTTGCAGAACAAGAATACTTTAAATCATTGTTTTGAGCATGTAATAGACTCCTACATCACCAGCTTAAGGAAATCTTTCAAAGAATATTTTTATTTCTCTTGTATTTCTTTTTTTTCATTAACATTTTCCCCTGCATTGCAGAAACAAATCTAGCAAGCACCTTGTGAAAGCATCCCTTCGCTCCAAGGCAGAACAGACTTTTCCCAAACCCTCCCCCTGTCCTGTTTCTGTGACCTGCTTGTAAAAGCCTCTGGTAGTGGAAATTCCAAAACCAAAGACGGATGGCAGATTTTAATCCCAATGAGCAGGGAAAGTTGGTGAATGCAAGAGAAAATAGTGGTATTCCCAATGACCCTTTGATATTACATTCACTTGTAGATTTTCTATAGGAGAGCAAGAACCTGGAAGTTTCAAAGTCTCAGCTGACTGTGCCAGGAGCTTTCATCAACTCTCTGAATTAATTGTGCAAGTTTGTTTTCCTTTATGTTGCCCAAGGAATACATTTCTTGTTCAAAGTCATGAAGTGAAGAGTGATAGCAGGAAATTGAATGCATTTGCTTTTTGACTTATAATGATGATAGAGGAGAAACCCCCCAGTTTAGGGTTTTGAACAGCTTAATATAACAAAACCCTTCAAAATATAAATACTGAAAACACCAAAAACATAAGGCCATTTTTGAAATAATCTAACAGGAAATCATATTTAGCTGTCACTAGGTTCCCACTGTAAAAATAGTTACAGCAGTCTAAAGAACTCAAAATTACTAGAAATACAGAATTAATAATCTAAGCTAATATTGTGAATGAATGAGTTAATGAAACATCCTGAAGGCTGCTAAACAATGTTGTACTTTGGGCAAAGGAAGACTGAGAGATGATCAGCTTGTATTACTATAAAACAGCTCTATTTTTTAAAGAAACATTTAAAGTTCTTTCTTTGTGTTGTAGTTAATTTAAAAACATAGGAAAAAAAAAAAAGTGAAGAATTCCAGCCAAGTTCTGAGGACCACAATTGATGTGTTTCTTTTGAAAACGAGCAGCAAAAATTTGTCTTTGATTCCTCTTGTATAGCCATAGGTAAAAATGTTCTAGGATGAAAGGATTATGTATGAGTTTCTGTTGTGAGGTGACTGGGCTCTGACAGTTTGATGTACTGATATTGCCAAGGCAAAGGAGAATTTCAAGAAGCCCAAGTGGCTGAGTCCACCTGAAATGTGGAATGATTCCATCAGGAGAGGTGTCAGCCTGTGCAGCCCTGAGTACCAAGGGTCATGACAACTGCCCCCAGTTGCTCTGGGAGAGGGATTATGATTTCAAAAGTGTGGCTGCAAGGCTGCACTCACATTTCTGGGAAATTATTTTAGCAATACAATACACCAGTCTTTCCGGGCATAATGTAGGAACTAGATACTAGGGCTCAGGACACTCCAGTGTTTCATTTTTGGAGTGAAGAAAATGCTTTTCTCTGATGCTTCTATTGTTTGTGTGACATTTGATGTTTGAAAAGTTCATGTACACACCTTTTCTAGACCTTCATCTTACCACTTCTCTCATTACTTATAAGAAAATACAACACAATGATAGAATAAAATCATTAAAAAGACAGACTATGGTAGAATGATAGAATAAAATAATAAAAAAATCATTGGAAAAGACCTCCAAGATCATCAAGTCTGCCTTCAACGCCCACTAAGCCATATCATGACCTCATAACACTCACTTTGTGAGCACTTCCAGGGATGGTGGCTCCACCACTACCAGGAGAGCCTGTTCCAAGGCTTAAGCGCTCTTTCAGTGAAGAAATTTTTCCTAATTTCCAACCTGAACCTCCCTGGGCACAGCTTGAGGCCATTTCCCCTTGTCCTGTCAAGAATCAGACCTGGACCTGGATCTCTTGTGCTCTTTTAGATGCAACCGGAAAATGAACAGAAACTAAATATCACCCCCACTCCCCAAAAAAGGCAAAACAAAGCAAAAAATCCTTGCAGAAAAAGCAAAACCCACACATATGGCCCACATGGCCCAATGCCAGTCACTATTCATTCCTAGAGTGGGGTAAGTCGTGGGTGTGAGTCTCAGCAGGGAATTTCCAGCCAGTACAACAAAGAGGAGAATTTCTCTGTTAGAAGAAACACAAACACTGACAGCATCAGGTGCTTGGCTTCCTGCAGAAAAAGGGAAATGTGGCTCCCCAGAATGCTGATTGTAGTACAGCATCATATTCTTGAGCACATCTTGGGCCAGCTGTGCTTCAAATTGTTTATTTCACTAAACTGAACTCCTTATAAAACCCAGTGGAGCAACAGTAACAAAGGCTGGTTTGCTCTCAACAGCAACACACACGTGTGAGCAGAGAAAGTGCCTTCCGGGGTTACAAGGGAGAGCAGACTTAATGAATTCAGCTGATGAGACTTTTTTCTTGGTTGTGCTTCCCACGGACCAAATTAATTCCAACAGATGAGTAAAAGATGGAAAGACATGCTAATTAGCAGCTTTTTTTATGAACCAGTTCTCTACTTCAGAATCTAATTAGCTTTCCAGATAAGGCTTAGGCTGAAGTTTGTTCCTCCAGTGCAAGGATTGTGTTCCTGTTTTTCCAGTGCTTGAAGAGAAATGCTTTGAATTGATGGATATTTACTTGTATAGTGCTTACTTATATATTTATGAATTATATATGAACCTATATATACCCCCTAGATAATGAGGGCCCTCCCTCATTACAGCTCTGGGGAATTACACAGCACAACAGATTCGTCCAAGGCAGAGAAGGCAAAGGATTACAAATCGTGGATAAGACCATTTTACCAGAGTGATGGAGAACAGTCGTGGTTGTGAGACAATAAACTGAGGGAGAACTGGACAGGAGGAGTCTGAGGGGAACCACAGCAAGAGGAGAAAAGCCAAAAGAAATACCCAAGATCTATTTGCTCTTCCTACAGTTTATATGTTGAAGGAAGAAAGCAGGAAATATTTAATGGAAAACAAGGATAGAAGTAAATGTGAAATCTAGAGAAAAATATGGAAAAGGAACTTAGCTGCTTAGGTTCAATTGTCTATGAGGATAAGAGAATCTCCTGACACGAGCTCTGCACGTTTGGGGGAAAAAGATAAGCATGATAAATAGTTGTGCTAGAAAAAACAGAGACATAACACTGCTGTTTGCAGTGCAGCACACTGGATTTACTATCATGAAACATATAATTTTAAAAATTCAAAGCCAGACTGGCAAGTAATTTCTTCCCAACTTCCAGGGTGCAATTTTTAATCAATGTTTGAAAACAATTAGGGAAACCATGAAGAAGGCTGACATGCTAGGTCAGGGCCAAACTTGAACTAAATTTTGCATTAAGTCTGATTTCAGAAACACTCAGGTATTTAAAAATAACGGGATGCTAAAATATTTCTCTGATTTATGACATCCAAGAATAAATCCACAGAGGAAGTGCATGGTACTGTACTGCAATGGTGGTGGCATGTGAATAATGTCTTTTTGACTGTCTTAGCACGTTTGGAAGACAAACTCTGAGCCTCAAGACTACAAAAGGAGAGGACTGAGGTAAATTAATTTGCTGCTTGGTGTTAGTACTGGTCAACCACAAAGGATACTTTAAAAAAGCCACCCAACACCCCAGCAGCTTCTTGCAGTGTGACAGATCTAGGACTGTGCTGCCACAGAGGTAATAAAGATAGGCTCAGGAGGCAGCTTTTCCCTTCCAAAACTAGCTCACATTTCTAGGGACATGCTGAAAAAAACCAGAGGAGAAAGAATGAGAAAGATATTAAATTTGGCGATGATAATGAAACTCTGTGTATTGAACTAGGATCAAGTTAGACTGATTCTCTCTTGCCAGGGAAATTTGATTGCTTTTTTAATAGAATTATAAAGTGTAATGGAAAGAGGGAATCTGAAATCTCCCTTGTATTTGATGGAATGTGTATTTGAAACATCTCAAAACTTAATTCAAGGGGATTCAGAGGAGGGGGCTGTCACTGGCAGGCTGGTAATACCTTTGTGAGACCTTACAATGAAACCAGCCATAATCAAGTGAAGGCTGCAGCTTTCCAATAAAATAATGACACCTCAGATGTGTTTACAGATGTTACTGAAAAGATAATGTAGTGCTGCCTCAATCAAATCAGTGACAGAGAGCACAGGAGTGTTCTGACTAACGCTGCTCCTGCTGCAGGGGAAGGAATGGCCACACTGATTTCCCTACCCAGACACATCAAACACAGCCCACACTGTCCCGATCTATTCCACTCAAAGTTATGGCCAAATTAATCTGCCTGCACGACGTGTGTCCCTGAGGGCAATTTATGAGATTATGGCGCGAGAGACGAATCAGAAACTGGTGATGTGTGGATGGGAAGCAGCAAACTGTGCAACGTGCTTCTAAATTCTGGTTCAATGGTCAAAATGCTCCCTTCTCACTGACTGCAGGGAGGCTTGGCATTGACAATACTCTTGGAAAACCAATTTTGTCTTTCTGCATGATTTTAATGCCTCAAGACTCTCAGTCACCACAGGAGATACCAGAGGTTCAAGCTGGGTGGAAGCCAGGCAGAAAGCAACAGCTTCCTTCAGCATTAGTTTACACACCATTTTAATCTCTAGAGTTTTGGGGTTGCAGTTGGATTCAAAAGATGGTTTATGTGGGTTAGGTCCTGTTGCCCATGTTTTGGGGGTTTTTTTGTCTGGTGTTCCACCAGGATTGGAGGAGATGGACCAAGCTCCTGTTAAAACAGTTGTAACAAATCCAGGCAGCCTCCGTGCTCCCTAAAGAGCAGCATCTCCAAAACCAGAGCACACAAGTGGCTGAAACTATCTCTGTCACAGCAGAGAGCTGGAGCACAGATTCAGAGCTGGGAGAAGAATCAGCAAGCTGGACATGAGGGAGGGAAGCAGGGGGAGGCTCAGTGAGCTGTGGGGCAAAAGAGTGGGAAATGATGGCTGAAAGAGGAGGCAGAGAGGGCAGAGTGTGCAAAGGATGGATCCTCCCAGTAACGATCAGGGGACATGTGCTGGCTTTGTCCTGCTCATCACACTCATAAATGATGTGGAAAACAGAGAACAGTGATGTGACAAGGGCTAGAAATTATGTGGAATTAGATTAGTAAGAACTAAAGCTGTCTGCAAAGAGTTGCAAAAGGGACCTCATAAAATCTGAGTAACTGGATCATGAAACAGTAGATGTCAAACTCCATGTTGATAACTGGAGGAGGAACAGGCATGAGCAGATATGCACCAATGAGCTCAAATTAGCTATCACATCTCAAGAAAAATGATCTGAGTCATTGTGGATAATTCAATGAAAATACCAGGTCCATATTTGGGAGCAATGAAAAAAACCCCAAAGAAACAGACAAAAATTTAATAACTACTAAAGGATGAGACCAAAAACCATCTCACTGCAGCAGCAAGTCACCAGTGTATGCACACCTCACACTGTGCAAGCAGTTTGACCTCTTCCCTCTTCCTCATTGACAATTTTTTTTTAAAACATGGCTAGAAAAATCTCAGGGAAGACTACTGAACATGACCAGCAGTACGGAATATTTTCCATACAAGGAGAGGCTAAATAGAAGTGCTTGGAAAGCACTTGGAAAGCAGAGGACTAAATCACAGAGGTATATAAAATATATTAAATATATAAAATATATTAAATATGCTCCACACGTGTCATGAAGATGTAAATGGGGAACTATAGCTATTATTTCTTACTACACAAGCACATCATGACATCCCAGCAGGTCCAGAACAAACAGAAGGAAGAATTTCTTTAAGCAGTCTATAATTAAATTGTGGAACTCATTGCTACAGGATGCCATGGAAGCTGAAAGCATAAATGAATTAAAAATATGATTAGACAAATTTATGGATTTGCCTCCATCAAAGGCTGTTAAACAGAAGGATGTGGTTTCAGTATCTGAGTCGGGAAATCTTTCAGCAAAGATTGCAGGAAGTCTGCAAGGATATATTGAGGAAGGAGGGCAGAGGATTTTCACTCCTTGTGAAAGGGATCATTTTCGCTTCTGATTTTCCCCTGTGCACGTTCTCTAAACAGCTGAAACTGGATTGTCTTGGACACAGGATCCTGAATGATCCTTTGGCTTGATGCATTATGACTCTGTATAATTCTTACTTTATTTCATTTCTCTTTTCCCTTTATCTGCTTTCAGTCTTTATGACCAAGCCACCGGATGAACTAAGTCTCTCAGTAGCACAGCTCCTGTCTGACCAGACTTCACAACCCTTTTTGACTTCTGGGACTGTTGGACAGTTTACCTGAGCCTTGTCTTAATGCTCAGCACCTGGAAAAAGCAGGAAGAATTTTCAATTAACTCCTGTGTACATGAGCCATAGAATTAATTTTCCTTGATGCATGTTGGAGATGTTTTTGAAGACTCTGCTAGGCAAGGCTGGGCAGATGTCTGAGGCACACCATGAGCTGAAGGCACAGTTCTAACTACTGGGGATGGCTGTGAGCTGAGCTGGGCTGAAAAAAATCTAATGAATTTCCATTATCTAAAAGAGCACTTAAAAGCACAACTAAAAAAAAAGTGTAAATGATCCAGCTCTGGAACAGGATGCAAACACCAGTTGGGGGGAAAAAATAGAACAACTAGGAAATGGAATCTGGAAATTAGTTTTTAAAAATTACTTCTTTTGTAAACTGATACATCTGGGAATCGCTCTGCCCTTCCTCTTCCCCATGTTCCTATTCTCAAGGGGAGGCAGAAATGTAAGTAGGTACACAGAAAAGCAGAGGTTAAGTGAACAGCAGCAGGGAAGTGAAATGACAGTGATATATTGAAATGGAAATGGGATGGTCAATTTGATCTGCATATACAGGGCATAATGTCATGAAGCCTCTTGATTTAACCGTGGTAAAAGCACATCTGTGGCACTGCAGCTAATTTCAGAAAACTGTCCAAAAAAACCCCAGAACGAATTGCACGGAGTTTAAAACCTGCAGCAAAATGAAAATAGGGAATGACTTTTGTGAAGGCATGAATACATCAGCAAAGAAAACACCGAGGAGGGGGAGAAGTTGTTTAAGCTGAAGTACACTGTTGGCACAAGAACAAATGGCTGCAAACTGGCCATGAATAAATTTAGGCTGGAGATTAGAAGAATTTGTCTAGCCCTGAGAGGAGTGAGTTTTTGGAACTGTTTTTTATTAGAAGCAAGAGAGACAGAACACTCTACTTTATTTTCAAATGACAGTGAACAGCTTATATGATATTGTTGCCTGAAATAGAAAAGGACTGTGTCTGGCAAGCCAGGAAGTCCCTTATATCTTTGTATTTTAAGCAATTCCGTATTATAAGATGAAAGTAGATTTGAGAACATAAACATTTGAAGGGCAGGGAGAGAATTACTTTCTTGAGAAACTTCTGACAGTGGTTACGCAATATTTTCTCAAAGGGACTCATGGATGACTCATCATTTGGGTTGTCTAAAATAAGGCTGAATAAAGCAGCAAGCCAGGTAATTTCAAGATGTGCCAGTGTGATGAACAAGTCAGTCTGAACTGTCAGTCTTCATCAGGAGTCATGTCATGGGGCCTTGAAGTTTCAAACCCTGGTGCTCAATGGCAAAAGTACAAAACACAGGGAGGTGGATTCTCCGAAAGCTGCTGAAAAGGAGGAGATAGTGGCCAAAAGTCGTGAATGTTGGGCTGGGGATTCCTAACTGCTCACCCCAAGTGGTGTTAGGTTTCCTTTTTGTTGGCATGAACAGGATCTGCATCCTAGAGAGGATCATGCAGGAGGAAACATTTCATGTGGAGGATGCTTAGCAACCCTGAGCAACCTGGCCTGGAGGAAGGTGGCACTGCCCATGGCCGTGTCCTGCCCATGGCAGGAGAGGATTGGAACTAGATGATCTGCAAGGTCCTTCCCAATCCTGGCTATTCTGTGATTCTATGATTTCAAAAGGCAGAACCAACATTTCTGGCTGCATAGTCCAAAATGTCATGGAAGAACCTCAGATTCTGAGACCGTGTGGCTTCTGAAAAGTTCACAAAACTAAGGCAATAGCCATGGAAGTCAGTACCTGAAAGATCAGGCCTCAGGTATAAGGATTGGCCAGTGCAGTTTGCAAAATTATCTTCTAATTTTAGTTTTATATTCAAACAGCTTGCTACTCTCTGAAGATGACTTGTGTTTGTTTGAATATTGGAAATGTTCAGTGATCCCCTCTTCTCTTTCTCAGGCACACAGGAGGGCCTTCTGTGTTTGAATGACAAACTTAGCAGAGGGTTTCTGTTCAGAGCTGCTGGAACTGGGCTTTCCAGACAGTTGGAAATGATGGCATGGAGACTTGAATATGTGGAAAATAGGATGGAAGAGGGGGTCAAAATGTTTTTCTCTTGCAAGAACAGTCACTGGTGCTTAGATTTAGTGCATTTTTGAGATAATAACCCGGATCCTTTGTAACGTATCACTGTTGGCAGTAGGGATGAGGAATGTTTTAGGTAAATAGTCATAAGGTAATGACTTCTCAGTGGTGTTTTTAGTAAACTAGAACAGATCTTTAACAAGATGAAGATACAAATTCTAACTTCTTTGATTGTCTGTTTTAATAGAAAATAAGCCCAAGTTAAAGTAGACATGCTTGGGAAATTAAGCTCTCCCAATGAGTTTTCTGATTTTAATTAAAATTGAAGTTTTGACTCTTTGCATTTTAAGACTCATTTCCACACATATCAGTACAAGGTCATTTCATTGTTCTCAGAGATATCTTTTAATCTACCCCCTTGAGACTTACATTCCTTGATTAAATAAATATGCTCTGGGAGCATTTATTATCTGACCATGCCCACTTACACAACAGATGTCAGGCAGTTACCCTTTATTCTTAATATACAAGCAAATTGATAAAAGCACTGAAATTCTGGGCTCTGTCCAACACCGACAGATGAATAATTAAAGTAAAAAGACTTCAAGTTCTCACATTTCTTTTTCATGATCTCACTCGATGGAACTTTCAATACTGAGAATACCAGGGCTGGACAAAACTCTGACAGCAATACTTTTACCACCAAAAATATAGGTTCAGAATCATTAATTATTTCCCACTGATTCTGCTAAACTCCTTCAGCTGGGAGATGGAAATGCAAATCCAGAATCCCAGCCACTGCTTTGAGATAGAGTCATTCAACTTCCACAGAAGTGATCATATTAACCAAAACTATTTCAAAACTAATTGTATATACAACAGTGAATGTTTAGAGATGCAGGAAAAACCCCCATGTATCCACCATTAATGAGCACAAAGGTAACCAACCTAATAGTTTAATACAGCTGCAAGTAGGAAATGCTAAGAAAGCTCTGAAAAGTCAGATAAAAATGGAGTGGCAAATGATTCCTCCCTGTTTCCACAAGTCAAGCCTCAAGCAGCCTCTTCACAGCTTTTAAGTTTTCAACTCTATATTGAATCACGTAGTCACTTTTATGTGTTCATCTCACTTTGACTCATCATCCCTAGCTGGAGAGTCAGACTTGCCAAGATTCTGCCCTTTTTCAGAAGCCTCTTTGGGAATGTCACAGGAATTCTGTGGCGTGACATGGAGGAAGGACTCAGTTGTGGCTTCAAGGCTAATTTTGTCCAGAAAAAGCTTGTGAAACCTGTTCTACCAACAGCTGACCTGAAATGTTTCTTTTTAGCACCACAACCCCCCTTCCATTTGGATTTAGCCTTTCTGTCCTGGAAGCCCAGTTATCTCACTATTTTTTCCCCTCAGAGCCCATCTCCATTTTTCTTTGTTGATTGAGGTCCTGGACCTCACAAAGCTCTTGCTGCCTGGAGTAGATGACAGGATTATGAGGACCTGTGGTCTTTCCATCCCTTGAAGGCAGGGCAGTCCTTGGGGGAGGCTTGATAAGACTTCCAAGTATAAAGTGCAGAAAATACTCAGCTCCTTCTACTTGCTTGAATTTTTCTCACCAATTCCCCAAGCTGTGTGAAGGTCAAAAGCTCATTTGCTCTTACAGCATCTTTCTCTGGCTCTGATCTGTCTCTGTTTTCTTATCTATTTCTCTACCATGTTCAGCTGTAATGAGTTGATAAGAATTCAGATAAGAAAATGACAATGAATGGGGTGTTGGTTTTTTTCCTCTTGGACACAAAAAGGAAAGGTTCTTTATGCCTTACTCTGGAAAACCTGCCCTGTAGAGCTGCTCGTGAGTTGTCACAGAGATGAGCTGTAATCTGCAGTTCTGTTCTCATAAAGATAATGTTAAAGGCCAAAGGTTTTATGTTGATGCAAACTCTGAACTTTCCAGGGCAGCGATTCATGTCAGCATTTTGAGGAAGATAAGGATTTCCTCACAATCCAGCAGAGGGCTCTGGATCTGATTTAAATTATTTTTTTTGGCAGAAAATTATTTTATTTATACAATGGGGCTGTTCACAGGAAACCATCTGAGCCTTGCTTTCAGTTCAGGTTTTGATTTTTTTGGTAAAAGTTAGGTTACATTAAGAAAAGAACATGGCGCAAGTTACAGAAACAAGTAATCAAACTTATTTACTTATCTACCAACTCCACTGCAAAACACAGAGAATAAAACCGATGATTTTAGAGGTTATTTATATCAGGGATTAATCCTGCCTGGTTTTGCTTTTTCAGCACTGACATCAGCTAGAATTTGGGGAATGTAGGATTGTGTTCATTGCAGGCATTTAAATCACAAAATAAAGCCACAGTTGAGTAGAGCTGGTGAGAATTTGCAGGTTGTTCTCCCCAGTTTGAATAATGTGATATACAGAATGCACTACAAAGTGATTTTGAAATGTAAAACATTAATGTTCCCTTTGAAGGGCTGATATCAAGTGCCAAATGATCTATCAATTAAATGGAAAACAAATCCCAACCCTGCAAATACCGTATAAAACCAGCTTCTTTGAAGTCAATGGGACTAATTACAAGTGTAAAATAGAGCCTGGTTGTACTGCACTTCTGTTAACCGGAGTTTAATTCCATGAATTTAATAAAAAGTAGATCTCAGAACAACTCCAGCTTGGCTTCACACTGACAAAGTGCCATTCCTGCCTGGCTCAGCCATCTGTGGGTCTCTGGCATCCAAATCCTGCAGGACAGTGTCTAACATTGCACTGCAGAGCTCTACAGTTCCCATCTCAGAGAGGAAGTGTGTGGGCACCAACTGGCAAAGGGTTGTGTTCAGTATTCCCATCTCCTCTGGTATCACACCCAACCTTCGGTCAGGTAGAGCCTTCTCCAAAGGGCAGCTGGACACATCCAGCATTTTCTGTCTGTTTTTAGATAGAGTTGCTGTGCTCAAGCTTGACTGGGCAACAGGCAACAGCCTCTTCCTCAGATAATTGTTCTCATGAGCAATGTTTAAATTAAAAGTGAGAAATGAGGAGTTCTGAGCTGGATTTTGATTTATGGATTGGCCCCGGTGGATGCTGTAAAGCTGTTCTTGGTTCTCATTTGTAGACGAAGCAAGAAAATTAGGCCTGTGCTATAAAAATGGAAGAAAAGACAAATATGTAGCTAATTGGGGGAATATGATTCCCAGCTATCAAGGTTACACAGAGGCAGAAACTGCAATGTTCAGTTTTGTCCTATTCAGACCTATCTGTCCTCAGATCACTTGGATTAAATTTAATCTCTCAGGTTACCTATTAACATCATATCTTTAGATGAACCGGTGTGCTGCATATCAATATCCTCAAAGCAGCTCCTGGAAGCACTGCTGATTACCCTCAGGTGACAGTTGCTTAGAGGTATCTCTGGGCACAAAACATTATTTTTACCAAGCATGTGTTCCCTTTCGCTGAAGTTTTGTCAATATTTTCATATTGCAGCAGTTCTGGGTCCTGGGAATGGTAGTTGTGCCTCTCAGTTACACTAAAAGGAGCAGTCTCTTGTGGGACTGATTGTAGGTTTTATCTCTATAGGCTGAGTTTCTGGTACCCTCTGTGCCATGACAAATTACAAATGAAAAGAGCCTCCTCCAGCTCATAAGCTGTCATCTTTAGTATCCATGAGTTTCCGGAGATGTGCAAATGGTGCATAATCAACACTCAGAGCCTGATAAAGGCATGGATCAGCATAAATCAGGACACAGAAGCCAAGCCCTAATGGACTTGCTGAGGAGCTGTGTAAGTGTACAGAGCACTCTGTGCACAAATACCTTCTGATGTAATGCAAGGGAATGAGCATTCATTAAAAAATCTGTTTCTGCATCTCTGGCTGTACCTTTTGAGTACCAGTCTAGCTGTCCTGTGATTGACACAATTCTGGCCATACCTTTGTCTCACTTTCTTCAGCTTCTCCCTAAAGCGAATTTGTGGATATTTTTATTGTAATTATTTTTTTGTTTGCTTTCACTGTTTTACCAGTATCAAACCATTGCCCGTATAAACTTCTGGCATGATCTGCTCAGAGCTCACATGGACTGTCTTGTCTCATACTTTTCAGCTGGACCATTAACAGTGCAATTAAATAGCACCAGACCCACTGGTGCCAGTCTGAACATTTTCCTCAGTGATGACTGGCCTCCGAAACTGCTCTGCAAGGACTCAAAGAAGGAAGTCCCGTTCCATGCAGCTGGGAGTCCTTACAGGGCAAATTCTAATGCTTCTTCTTTTAGTATCCCTGGGCTGGGCTCACAGGATGAGCACTGTAAAAGGAGAAAAAGATTACTGTTCTGAAGATGCTCCTGAGCAGCACTTGCAGTGGCATGCAGAGATCTGCTGCCACATGGAGGATGTACTTGCAAATAATATCCTCAGATAAGACCATGGATTCAGACTCAGACTCCTGGGCCAGCGTCGTCCAGGACAAGGAGACATTTCAATAGATGTGTGTTCTTGAGGGGAGTGCAGAGCCTTTCAGATACTTGGGTGGCAAATCCAGCTGCCAAGCACTGCTGAAAATAGGCCAGTACTGGATGTATCTTGTATATCCCACCTACTCACCTGTCTATTCTGCTCAGCTCTCTGTCTCTATGAAGAGGTTGAAGCTGGGAAGAAGGGGGAACTGGCCATGTTCATCAGAGGCCTGTTGGGTTTCATCCTCTCTGACACCTGACAAACACCCACCCCATGTCTGTGCCAGGTCACACGCTCGATAGTTTTGCTGTTTAAGCTCCTGTCACTGGATTTCCTTGTAGAACCCTCTTTTCAGAGAAACAGGGGTAATCCTCAGCGCTCCTAGAGAGGCTGTTGATGTGCAGGGGATGAAGGACAGAGCAGTCAGTCAGGCTTACCCAGGGAAAGCACCACCTTTAATCACATTGCATTACAACTGGAGGGCTGGAGATGCTGAAAGCTCTCGCATGATGTGGGAATTAAAAGGGCCAGGCAGGGACTTTGTGCACTGCTGTGGTGTGGTACACCCAGCAGACCTCAGAGCAGTGAACTGTCTGCTGAAGACAGAGGCTGTGAGCTTTGGAAGTGAAGGGAGGTTAAATTTCCCAACACGCAGTAAAAATGCTGCAATTTAGACTCTGGTATATTTGAAATTGCACTTTACTAAAGATCCAAGTTGAACCAGTCTCCCCATTTTACAGTGTGTGGTAAGAGGTGGGACTATCCAGGAGATCATTTCAGAAAGCTGCAGTTTTGGACTCAGTACCTATCTCATCTCTGCAGCCCTTCATTGCAAAGGAGAGCACTCCCTACACAGCTGTTTGTCTGGGAAAGCTGGAAAGGTGTGATCATATCTGCACCCAAAATTCCGTCTTTCCTGTGCTTGGCCCATTTTCCTGGCACTGAGATGCTTGTGCCTTCAGCAGCAAAACTGGGTCTAAGACACACTGGCTGGTGCAGAAACTTACTCCAGATTCCAAAGCAGTCTGGAATAGGAGCCTGTGGTGTGTCCCAGAAGGGCTGTGGGGAAGGTGGGGAGGTGGATGATGCCTTGAAGCTCAGGAGGTTGTGGTACTTATTTCCAGAAAGACCTGAAGCACTGGCCTTGGCAGTTGTGGCAGTGGGAGGAAAAGATGAAAAGGACCTTGGAGAGGCTGCCTGACCCTGCTTCACTGCCAGAGCTTGTGGAGATGGAGAGGGAGAAGGTGTGAAGACCAAAGAGCCAAAGGGCTACCTCAGAAGGATCTTTGTGGACTGAAAGATGATGATGGCCTTTGCTGTGGGGAGAGCCACCAGCACCACCACAGGTCACCTTTTCTCTCAGGCCGTTTGCCTCTCTATAGTGACAGTTTTGAGTGGCTGGGCTTGCCCAGGAGGAGTTGTTATTCCCACCAGGTTTCCAGCCTTTCTTTGGGTGTTCCAATACCTCTCTATGCCTTCTAGGGTGGGTGTGTGCCAGATTTCCTGCACAGCACTGGGGCTTCTGGGATTCCTAGCTGTCCGTGTCCAAATGAGATCTGACTGCATGCTGTGGAAGGGAATTCATGCACACCGGCCAGCCCAGTGCTGTCACACACTGCCAGAGGTTTGCCTGTTTGAGGGTGACAGTGTGGGACACATGGAAAGCAGCTGGGCTGCAGTGCAGGTGTGGTGAACTGAAAATGCAACTGTAGCTGCTACAGTGCTGAAGTCTTTTTTGTGGGGTAGGGGAGGTTGTTGAATTTATGTTCATTTTCCTCTTTATGTCAAAAGCCTCTTCTTTTTTCCCCTTTCTTTTTCCTATTGCAATTCATTTATTCTAAAACCTCGAGAATAAATCCTCAAGGAAGAGGAGATGATTTTTTTTTTCCATTGCTGAATGCCTTGATATATCCTGCCAGGTCCTGTGCTCTTTGCTGGTAATGTTACATCCGAGACCACAAATCCCCTTGAGGTTCAAAGTCACTTTGTTCCAGCATTGTGGAGCATCTCCAGAACACAAAGGGCTGTAATGGAAAGAGAAGCAATTTGTGTGTCTGTGTTTTCAGACTTCATACATTCAGAGGTTTATAATGTCCAAAGGGTAGATCAAGATAATTAAATACCAATAAGCAGAGATAGATGAGCCCTGTGCAGGTCAGTTTGCTACACAATACAATACAAACTACCAGGAGCTTTTGTAAATGTGTTGAAAATAGAAAGAATTAATTTTTGTTCCTCGTGCCAAGGATTACTTAAACTCACACCTCTTTTAAACAGGTATTTGATAAAATCTTCATCCAGCCTGATCTTCCTGTGGGAACCTTAAAAAACCCCTGTAAATTAACTTCATATAGGACAAGCCGGGTTGTGCCGAGTTCAAAGTTTTCTCTGCAGGATGAAAAATGGACCAATCAAGCCTTTTGAGTATTGTCTTGTTGCTCCAGTTGATTTTTTTTTTTTCAGTCATCCCGGCAAACCAAAGCTTTGCTATCAGAAATGCATGTACCACATCTGTGATGGTCAGTAGGAGCTCAGGGTTTGTATCCAAGGTTTGAAACCAGACCTCTGGTTTTCCCTTGCAATATTACACAGTGATGAGGAGAGCTGATTGTACTGCATGAGACTGCTCCAGGTCACCCAAGGACTGTACAGGAAATGGTGAAATAAAGTCCTGGGTTGCACTGCAGTTGGGTTCCCTGAAGCAAAAAACCAAATAAACACCTTTTTTCCCCCTTTATTTATTTATGTAAAATTGTAGAATCATTAAGGTTAGAAAAAACCTCCAAGATCTTCAACTCCAACCTTTGACCAATCAACACCCTGTCAACTAAATCATGGCACTGAGTGCAACCTCCAGAAATTTCGTGAGCATCTCCAGGGATGGTGACTCCACCACCTCCCTGGGCAGCCTCTTCCAATGCTTGACAACCCTTTCCTTGAAGAAATAGTTCCTGATGTCCAACTTGAATGTCCTGTGGCACAACTTG
>VXAZ01007297.1:4892-17414 GCA_013399875.1 Gymnorhina tibicen
CATTTTTTATATATTTAAATATAATTATTGTTATTATTGTGGTTATTATTATTATTATTATTAATCTGAAGCTTTAATTAATTTATTGAATTAATTTAATTAAACTCCAGCCCCGGGCTCTGCCTTTCCCAGGCCATCTCCGGCTCCACAGGTGGCAGTTTTCCATGAATCCCTCTGGGGGATCCCAGCCCATCCCAAATCCCGCTCCCATGGACAATCCTGACTTTTCCAGCCTTAAACTGATTCCCTGAGAGGTTTTGGAGCAGAATTCCCATCCCAAATCCCGCTCCCATGGACAATCCTGACTTTTCCAGCCTTAAACTGATTCCCTGAGAGGTTTTGGAGCAGAATTCCCATCCCAAATCCCGCTCCCATGGACAATCCTGGCTTTTCCAGTCTTAAATTGGAGCCCTGGAAGGTTTTGGAGCAGAATTCCCA
This sequence comes from Gymnorhina tibicen, assembly GCA_013399875.1. Lineage (NCBI taxonomy): Eukaryota > Metazoa > Chordata > Aves > Passeriformes > Artamidae > Gymnorhina > Gymnorhina tibicen. Next base: position 5,331 of record VXAZ01007297.1, read on the forward strand.
TCCCAAATCCCTCTCTCCTCTGTATCCATGGGTCTGGAGGAGGCCTTGGAGCTGCTGATTTTCATGGAATTTTCCTTTCCCCATCCTTCCGTTGCTCCGTGCTCTCGTTAACCCTGCCCTCGACACCGAATCCTTCGGATCCGGCCTCCATTCCTTGCTGGAATTCTGCAGGGATGGGGAGNTTAAATAACAACTATTAAATAACAATTATTATTCGTAATTAATTTGTTATTAAATAACAAATATTGATATATTAATATTAATTAATGAAACATCAATTAATAAAATATTAACGTATTAATGAAAAATAATACATTATTAATGTAATATTACTCTTAATTTATCGTAGGGTATGAATAGATGTTGCTATTCTATTTAAGTATAGTTATAATATTTATATTCTTTAGTAATATATTTATTATTATTATTAATATTTGTTTAATTTGTATTATTCCTCATTAAAAAGTGACTTTTCCATGAATCCCAGCTCCTGAGGAGATGGAAAAGGGACACATAAATAATAAATATAAATATAAATATAAAATAATTCAAAATAAATAAATATGACATATAAATAATAATTTCATTACCTAATATAAATACATTTTTTATATATTTAAATATAATTATTGTTATTATTGTGGTTATTATTATTATTATTATTAATCTGAAGCTTTAATTAATTTATTGAATTAATTTAATTAAACTCCAGCCCCGGGCTCTGCCTTTCCCAGGCCATCTCCGGCTCCACAGGTGGCAGTTTTCCATGAATCCCTCTGGGGGATCCCAGCCCATCCCAAATCCCGCTCCCATGGACAATCCTGACTTTTCCAGCCTTAAACTGATTCCCTGAGAGGTTTTGGAGCAGAATTCCCATCCCAAATCCCGCTCCCATGGACAATCCTGGCTTTTCCAGTCTTAAATTGGAGCCCTGGAAGGTTTTGGAGCAGAATTCCCATCCCAAATCCCTCTCTCCTCTGTATCCATGGGTCTGGAGGAGGCCTTGGAGCTGCTGATTTTCATGGAATTTTCCTTTCCCCATCCTTCCGTTGCTCCGTGCTCTCGTTAACCCTGCCCTCGACACCGAATCCTTCGGATCCGGCCTCCATTCCTTGCTGGAATTCTGCAGGGATGGGGAGGTCCTGACCGAAACGGGTGCTCCGGGCACAGCCATCCCTAATCCCGGTGCTTCCCGGCCTCGTTCCTGGGGAACCCTTTCCTTCAGGGAAGAGCAGCACCCATCCTGTCTCTGAAATTCCCTGGAAAGCTGCATCCCATGCCCCGCATCATCCCAAGGGGGTTCTCCACGGAAAACAGGGATTTGAAACCCAAACCAGCCCATCCCCGCTCCCAGAACCGATCCCAAATCCAAACCCGCTCCCTTGGGAGCGCTCTCTGGATTGGGGACTGCAGACAGAGCAATTCCCTTACCCGGGAGTTTCCTCGTGCTTGGATATTCCCATTTTTCCCCTGTGTGATGTAAATTTTCCGAGGCCTGAGGGTCTCCAAGGGGATTAATCCCTGATTAATTCCCGAAGGGAATTGCCGGCACCAAAACCCGAACTATTCACCTCAATTCGTCACCTTCCAACGCGGAATTCCCAATTCCCCCTCACCGCCGGCCTCGAGAGTTTTCCGGGAATTGCGGAATCCTCCCCGCACGCTTTGATTCCTTCTGTTTCTTTTAAACGCCTTTAGCTCTGCCTGGAAAAAAATTCCGGAGGGATCGGGAACGGCGCAAAGAGCGGCTGCGAATCCATCGGGAGAGCCCAGGGCGGCCAAGAAAGGGCCCGTTCCCGGCCCGGATGTCCCGGAGGAGATTCCGGCGGGACAGCTCGAGGTTCCCGAGTCCCAGCCGGGAGGAGCAGCGAGGGAATCGCCCGCGGGGGTGGACGCGGAGGGCACGGATCCCGGGCTCGGAATTCCCGTGGTTCCTGCCGGAGCGAGGTCGGAAGAGAAGCCGGCGGCGCTTCCCGGAGCGGGGAAGGAAGAGGCTCATCCCGAGCCGGAGCTGGGCGTGAAAAAGGAGGATGAGGAGCCCTCTGCTCCCGCCGCGGAACCTCTGGAATCGTCCGGGAAGGCTGAGGGGGAGCCAGCGGCGATCCCAGCGGCCGGAGAGCCGCCGGGAGCCATCCCTGGAGCGACATTCCCGAGCTCGGATGAGGCTCCCGCGGACGCGGCGCCGCCCGGTGCCGCCCAGCCGAGCACGGAGCCGGCCGCTCCGGAGAAAATTCCCATTCCCGAGGCTGGGAAAAGCAGCCGCGAAACATCCACGGAGAGGAAAGCTGTCCCAAAAACCGCGGACGCTCCGGGAAAAAAACCGGATGCGGCCGGAGCGGAGAGAGAGGGGAAGGCGGAGGAATCGGCGCTCAAAGCCGCGGGGGAAAATCCCAGGAAGGTTTTGGTCAAGGCTGGGGCAGAGCCGGAGAAACCGGCCGGAAAACCGCCGGCCAAGGGTGGGGCTGCCGTGGAAAACTCCGGGAACGCCGGCGGCAACGGCCCCGCGGGAAGTTCGGCCAAAATCCCACCGAATAAAGGCACGGGAGCCGCGAAATCTGACGAAAGCCACCCGGCGGCTCCGGCAAATCCCGCCGCGCCCCTCAAGGAATCCTGCATCGGGAAAACCCTCCTGAAGGCGGTGGTGTCCGTGCCGGATATCCTGAAGCAGAGAATTCCCGTCAGGATCGGCGAGCCTTCCCTCGGGAAAGCTGGGGAGCAGAAAATCCCCCCCAAAGCGGAGCCGCGGGGCCAAGCGGGGCCGGAGAGGAAAATCCCATCCAAAGGCGCGGCGCAGCCGGGACCCGGGAGCAGCCAGTGGAAAGGGAGCGGGAATTCCGGAGCCGACGGACAGGGAGACAGTGGGAGGAGCTCGTCCCAGCAGGAAAAGGACTCCCAGCTGGAATCTCGGCCCGGTTCCAAGCAGTGCCAGCAGGGAGAGAGCGGAACGTCCGGCGCCAAGGGCGATCCCGGCGGGAATCAGGTGAGGAGGGCGGGAATGCCGGTGTTCCCGGTGCTTCTTCCCACTCTGGGATACTGGGATCGCGCTCCTTTTCCCTTTCCCATAAATCCCTGGGCCAGCAGGGGTGGAACTGCTCGGAAAATCCCGCGGGGGAGAAGCCGTTCCGGGAGCGAGCGTTGATCGCGTCCTGAGCGAATTCCTTGGAGCGGCTCCGAGCGGGAAGGGATGAGCCGGGTGTCCTTTGGGGAGCTGGAATCGGCTTTGCCGAGCCCCGCCACGGCCAAGAGGCTCCCGGCAAATCCCCGGCGCGGCCACGGGGACGTCCCGGAGCGGCTCCTCGAGGCCGAACGTAGCCGCGGCCGGCGGGGATTGGGATTTTCCTGGGATTTTTACGGGGATTCTTGGTCTCGTTTCGCAGGCTCCCGGTGGGGGCGGCGCTGCAGCTTGGAAAAGCGGCGCCGGCAGCGGCGGGAGGCAGAAGGAGGTGAGGATGGAACGGGATTAAAGGGACGGATTGTATGGAAAAGCGGATTTTTGGTGTTCCGGCGGGGTGGGATTGGGTGGGATTTAAGGTCTTCTCCAACCCAAACCATTCCAGGATTCCATGATGTTCCTGCTCTCGGGAATCTTTCCCTTCCTTTAACAGTGGGATCATCAAATTCCTGCCCTTCTTCCATCCGTGGGTGCCGTGGGCTCTGGGATGCTGGAATCCCCTTGGGATCGGTTTCCCTTTGGATCCCTCGGTCGCCGTTTCCAGGCTCACCAGGAAGCCCCAGCTGGGATCAGATCCCGTAAATCCCTCACCCGAACGTGCCCCAAATCCCAGTTTTTTCCCAGCTCCGGGTGTCCAATCCCTTTTCCCAAGGCAGCTCTTCCAGCTGGGGCGAGCGCGGAGCCATCGGAAAGGGCCCCTCCCTCCCCTGGGCGTGGATCCTTGGGATTTTCCGCGCTCCGGGTCGGGACGGGGTGGTTCGCGCGCCCTCGGAAAAGGAATTTCCGGGATGAAACTGGAAGCCTGGATCCTTTCATTAATCCACAAAAACCTTCCCGGGCTGTTCAGGAAGCCGATGGCACCGGAGCTTTCCCAGATGCGGGAGTGAATCCCAGGAGGGAGCCCCGCACCCTTTGGAAAAGGCTCTGGAATGGCACGGATAAGAACCAAAGGCTCTTCTCCAAAACGTGGGATTCTGGTGGGAATGGAACCGGGCTTTTCCTTTCCCTCTGCCGTGCCCACCTGGCATTCCACATTCCTCACAGCCCTGCAGGGAATGTGGGCACAGGCACACGTTATTCCCGATTTTCTTCGGGATTTTAAAAGGGAAAAGGCACAAAGCCTGAATCCCGGATGGTTTTCCTGCTCCCAGCTCGCCTTGGCCTTCGAGTTCAGCTGGCCAAGGTTATTCCCTCTTCCCGGGTCAAATATCCATGAAAACCCAAGGGTAGGATGGAATATTTTGGGAGGGAAAATCACAAAAAGTTGGAATTACTGACTGAAGGAGTCAGAGGCATCATTTGGGGTGGGGTTCTTCGGGACCCGGAACTTGGAGTTGGCAGGAATTTTATCCGTGGAATTTTATCCATTGAACTTCACCCACTGAATTCTATCCCCTGAACTTTATCCATGGAATTTTAGCCATTGAACTTTATCCACTGAATTCCATGCACGGAATTTTATCCGTGGCATTTTTATTTCATCCAGTGAGTTTTATCCACTGAATTTCATCCACTGAATTTCATCCATGGAATTTTATCCATGGAATTTCATCCATGGAATTTCATCCATGGAATTTTATCCACTGAATTTCATCCATTGAACTTCATCCCCTGAATTTTGTCCATTAAATTTCATCCGTGGAACTTTATCCATTGAGTTTCATCCGCTGAATTTCATCCATGGAATTTTTATCCTCTTGAACTTCATCCACTGAATTTTATCCATGGCATTTTATCCATGGAATTTTACCCACTGAACTTCATCCACTGAATTTTATCCACTGAATTTTATCCATTCAATTTCATCCATGGAATTCTATCCACTGAATTTTATCCAGTGAATTCCATCCGTTGAATTTCATCCACTGAATTCCATCTGTTAAATTTTATCCATTGAACTTTGCCCACTTAATTTTATCCATGGAATTTCATCCACTGAATTTCATCCACTGAATTCCATTCACTGAATTTTATCCATTGAATTTTATCCACTGAGCTTCACCCACTTAATTTTATCCACTGAATTCCATCCACGGAATTCCGTCCCCTGTTGATCCCCTGCCATTTTCCCGAGGGCTCTGGGTTCCTGGACGAAACCTGAGGTAAATTAAATTAAATTAAATTAATCACCCGGCCACGAGTGCTGGCATTTCCGGCCCGAACGCTTTTTCCTACCCTCGAATCGAATTTAGGGATATTTTCTTTTTCCCCCCTTGGATCCAACGCGCGGGCGTTCCTCCCGCGAGCGGCATTCCAACGTTTGTTCCCTTCCCGTTCTCGCGCTTCCCAGGAGGAAGAGCTCTTCCCGTTCAACCTGGACGAGTTCGTTACGGTGGACGAGGTGGTGGAGGAAGTCGAGTCTCCGGTGACGCCGCGGCGAAACCCCCCCAGGGGGAAGAGAAAAGAAGGCCCCAAACCCAACCCTCCGGAGCCGGCGGCCAAGAAGAGGAAAGGGAAGAGCTCCGGAGCGAGCGCGGCCGAAGGTGAGCTGTCCTTTGTCACCTTGGATGAGATCGGGGAGGAGGAGGAGGAGGAGGACCCCGGTGCCGCTGCCGGGCGTCGACCCCCAGGGCCTGGTGGTGGTGGATGAGGTGGTGGAAGAGGAGGAGCTGTCGGAAGCGGTGAAGGATCCGCAGGCGCTGGTGACGCTGGACGAGATCTCGGAGCAGGAGGAGCCGGGCTCCCACAGGGAAGGGCCCCGGGCGGAATTCGAGGAGCGGGATCTGAAGGCCGAGCCCTTGGTGACCGTGGACGAGATCGGGGAGGTGGAGGAGCTGCCCCTGAACGAGCCCGCGGAGCTGAGCGCCGAGGAGGGAAAGGCCAATCCCGGGGATTGCGCGGCCTCCCAGGTGCCCGACGATCCCAACGCCTTGGTGACGGTGGATGAGATCCAGGAGGACAACGAGGACAACCCTCTGGTGACTCTGGATGAGGTTAACGAGGATGAGGATGATTTCCTGGCTGACTTCAATCACCTCAAAGAGGAACTAAACTTTGTTACAGTCGATGAAGTCGGGGACGAGGAAGAAGAAAACGCTTTCCCAGGGAAAAATCCGCCCGAGGACGAAGATGATGAAGACATTGTTGCTGTTGCAGGACCAGAAGAAATGGGAATTCTGGGAGATATGATTCCAGAGGAGGAAGTGGCTGAAATCTCCAAGCCTAAAGGTGAGGAACCTCAAGGCCAGGTCGGACGGGGCGTGGAGCCACCTGGACAGGAAGATGTCCCTGTCCGTGTCCTTCAGGTCCCTCCCAACCCAAACCGTTCCGTGGCTCCATTCCATGATTCCATGATTCCATCCCAACGCCCGTTTCTGTCTCCAGCAGCTCAGCTGGGACCGGGAGATGCAGAACCAAAGTCTCAGCAGAAGAAAACGACTTTTCCGGGCGTCCCCAAGACACAGAGCACTCCCAAAGGTAAATCCAAAGGAACACCCCCCCCGCCCCGCTCCCGGAACGCTCCCACTTTTCCCGGCTGGAAGATTCTTTCCTGCCCGTTGGAAAATTCCTCCCGTGCCTCACGACCGCCGTGAGCCTCAAAGTCAGCGCCCAGAATCCGTGGTTTTTCTTGGCTCCTCCAAGTCCGTGTTTAACCGGTTGGTCAAACTTGGAAGCCGCACGTGGAAAGTTCTTTCTTTTCCTGAGATTCCCGAATCCGGGTGGAATTAGTGATTATTAGCCCGGCGCAGTGTGGTGTGTCCCGAGCGCTCCCATCCTGGGGCGAGTTTCATTCCCAACATTCAGTGTCCGGAAAGGAGGGAATGGCTGCCAGAGCTGTGAAATGGGAATGTAGAGATGGAGTGAATTCCATGGGCTCAGTCCTTCGGGAACTGCTCCAACATGGATCACTTTTCCATGGGGTCAGTCCTTCAGGAACTGCTCCAGCTTCCATGGGGTCATTCCTTCAGGAACTGCTCCAACATGGATCACTTTTCCATGGGGTCATTCCTTCAGGAACTGCTCCAGCTTCCATGGGGCCATTCCTTCAGGAACTGCTCCAGTGTGGGTCACTCTTCCCTGGGATTAATCCTTCAGGAACATGGGTCACTCTTCCATGGGGTCAGTCCTTCAGGAATTGCTCCAGGGTTGCGTCAGTTTTTCCATGGAGTCAGTTCTTCAGGAACTGCTCCAGCTTCCATGGGGTCAGTCCTTCAGGAACTGCTCCAGCTTCCATGAGGTCATTCCTTCGGGAACTGCTCCAACATGGATCACTTTTCCATGGGGTCATTCCTTCAGGAACTGCTCCAGTTTCCATGGGATCAGTCCTTCAGGAACTGCTCCAGCTTCCATGGGGTGGATTGCTCTGTTCCCAGAAAACGGTGTATTTCTTGGAAGTGGAGATGACCTGTGGATTGAAACAGGGCAGGGACCAGCTTGGGTGAAAAACCTGATTTTTGGAATGTTGAAGAACTGTAATTCCCCCCTGGGGAACCCCGAATTCCCCAGATTTGGCCGAAGGGACGCGGGGTTGGAATATCCCCTGGGGCCGTGCGTGGTGACTGTGGTGTGTCCGCAGCTCTGGATATCCTGGTCCCAAAGGCCGGATTCTTCTGCCAGATCTGCTCCCTCTTCTACGCCGACGAACCCTCCATGATCAACCACTGCAGGACCCCCCTGCACCGGCAGAACATGGAGGTACCGCCCGGGAAAACGGGAATATCCCCCCCCCCAAATCCTGGGATTCGGGGGCGCGGAGAACTCCCCGCAAAGTTGACGCTTCGCGGGGTTTGGGAATACACGGCCCGTGGGAATACGGGGTGGTTTTATTCCCAGATTGTGGAGAGCCCTGATCCCTGGGATTTGGCCACATTCCCTCGAGGAGCTTCCCGTGTCGATGCTGTCCTGGGAGCCAGATTTGGGGTTTTGTGGGACAAATCCCACGTTGGCCGCGGGAGGAGCCGGCGGAACCTGGCCCGGGCGTCGCTGGCGGCTGCCCTGGTTTGAGGGGGTGACCCTGGGATGATCCCTGCAGCGCCATCTCTTCTCCCTCCTCCGCAGAAATTCATGGCCAAGCAGCAGGACGACGGCGGGGAAGAGCCAAGCTCCAGGTGATGGGAGCACGGAAAGGACCTTCCCGGGAACGACACTTGGGGGCCAGTCGGTTCTGTGTCTTCGGGTTTCCTTCCGTCGGCTTGGGGTCGGGAAGGAGCGTCCGTGGTGTAAAAAATGGGAGCTGGGAACGGACTAAAACCCAAAACCCGGTGGGGGTTGGATTTGTGTCTCCGATCATCCGACGTGGGAGAGGCTGTTCCAGGTGTCCCGAGGAAATAAATGTTCTTACTGTATAGGCACCCCCGGGCTCGTGTTTGGGGTCGTTCCTTGGGGTTTGGGAAGTCTGGATGATCCCCCCCCACCCCGAGATCCAGGGGATCGATGGAGAAGAGTCCACGGAAGGGGCTGGAGTTCCGGGAGAGGCTGAGGGAACTGGGAAAGGGGCTCAGCCTGGAGAAAAGGGGAATCAGGGGGGACCTTGTGGCTCTGCACAACTCCCTGAGGTCTTGGAGCCAGGTGGGAGCTGGGATCTGCTGGCAGGGAACGGGGACAGGAGGAGAGGGAACGGCCCCAAGCTGTGCCAGGGCAAGTTCAGGTGGGATATTGGGAATTTTCCACCTGGGAAGGGCTGTCCGGCCCTGGAAGTGGTGGAATCCCCATCCCTGGAGGGATTTAACACCCTGTGGATGTGGCACCTGGGGACAAGGTCAGCGGTGGCCCGGGCAGAGCTGGGGGACACTTGGCCTCGATGGTCTCAGAGGGTTTTTCCAACCCAAACAATTCCGTTATTCCACAAGTCCCTGCCCTGCACCCGACCTGCCCCAGCCCCCTCGGTTCCACGGTGACATTCCAAACTTGGGGACCCCTCTGGAGCACTCAGCCCCTCCTGGGGCTCGTTAGCAGCCGACGGAGCCGCAGCAGGAATTCCTGCAATTCCTTTTAATTCCTTTGCCCGTGGCCGGGGCGTGGGGCACCCGCTGCCTTTTTGGGGAGCACGCGGCACCCGTTTCTCTCCGTGGGCTCCAGCGGCGTGGGTCGGAAGGGGAAACTTGGATTAACTCCTTGGGAATGCTGAACTTCTCTAAGGTGGGATCGGTGCCGGGCTCTGGAGAGCAGCCGTGGGTGTGGGAAAGGCCCCGGAGGTCAGGATGGGCAGGGCTGGAGGGCGCTGGTCACCCCGGCACCGGTGGCGTGGGCGGGGATGCGTTCCCTTGGCATCGCTCTCGGTCACTAAAGTCTTTCCCACTGGGACATCTCTTGGTTGATGAAGTCTTCCCACTGGGACAGAGTTTTGTATCCGTTGGCATCCCCTTGACGCTGCTCTTGGTGTCTCGTGGTTTCCCCTTGGCACGGATCTTGGCTGAGGTGGTCTTCCATTTGGGACGTCTCCTGGTTGATGGGTTCTTCCATTTGGGACGTCTCCTGGTTGATGGATTCTTCCATTTGGGACGTCTCCTGGTGGATTAAGTCTTCCCGTTGGGACAGAGTTTTGTATCCGTTACCTTTCCCTCGGCACCGTTCTTGGTGCCTCTTGGCTTTTCCTTGGCGTGAATCTTGGTTGGTCAAGTCTTTCACTTGGGACATCTCCTGGTTAATGAAGCCTTCCCACTGGGACATCTCTTGGTTGAGCTCTTCCATTCGGGACGTCTCCTGGTTGATGGATTCTTCCATTTGGGACGTCTCTTGGTTGAGTTCTTCCATTCGGGACATCTCTTGGTGGATTAAGTCTTCCCATTGGGACAGAGTTTTGTGTCCGTTGACTTTCCCTCGGCACCGTTCTTGGTGTCTCTTGGCTGTTCCTTGGCACAGCTCTTGGTCGATGAAGTTTTCCATGTGGGACAGCTCGTGGTCGATGAAATCTTTGATTTGGGCCATCTCGTGGTTGATAAATTCTTCCATTTGGGACATCTCCTGGTTGATTAAATCTTCCCATTGGGACACAGTTCTGTATCCGTTGGCTTCCCCCTGGCGCAGCTCTGGATCTCTTTTCACTTCCCGTCGGCACCGCTTTTGGGATGCTTCGTCTTTCCCTTGGTCAGTGTTGTCTTCCCAATGGGACATCCCTTGGCTGATGAAGTCTTCCCACCGGGACAGATCCTTGTATCCGCTGGAGTCCCCTTGGCACCGCTCTTGGGATCCGTTGGCTTCCCCTTGGCACCGCTCTTGGGATCCGTTGGCTTCCCCTTGGCACCGCTCTTGGCTGATGAATTCTTCCCATCGGGACAGATCCTCGTCTCCCTTGCCTTGCCCTTGGCACGGTTCCTGGTGTCTCCTGGCTTTCTCCTGGCACGGCTCTCGGTCGATGAATTCCTCCATTTGGGACATCTCTTGGCCGATGAAGTCCAACCATCGGGACACGTCTTTGTATCCACGGACGTGCCCCTGGCTCAGCCCTTGGGATCTCCTCCCGTGCCCTTGGGGACCCTGTGGATCTCGGCCGCGTCGCCCTTGGCCCAGCCCTCGGGGACCGCAGGCTTCCCGCTCCTCCTGCTCCGTGGCCAACGTCCCCTGGGCCGGCTGGGGGCTGGGATTCGCCTTCTCCAGGGGCATCTCCAGAGGGATCCCGGGAGCTGCTGCTCCCGCGGGAGGGAACGGCCCTGAACCCTTCGGGGTCGCGCCGAGATCCGGGCGCGGCGCAGCTCCCGCGTCACAAAGGGACACCCCAACCGTGGGACCTTCTGGAGCCATCTGGGACCTTCGGGAGCCGTCTGGGACCTTCGGGAGCCATCTGGGACCTTCGGGAGCCGTCTGGGACCTTCTGGAGCCGTCTGGGAACCTTGAGGAGCTGCAGCCCCGGGGAGGGTTTTGCCCCCGCCCCGCACGACACCGGGGGTGTGCGGGGGGGGATATTTGTCCCCCGCAGGTGACACGGGAAGGACGGGGCCGGCCAGAAACACCTGGACACGCCGGAGAAGTGGGACCACGAGAACCTCCGGAGGTTCAGCCAGGCCAGGAGCAATCCCAGACTCGGAGAGGGACTCGTTGGGAGCATCCCGGCGGGAAGGACCCCGGGGACACGGGGACAGCGACGCAGCCCCGGAGAGCACCGTCCCAGCAGTGACCCCACTGCCGACCCTGCTGCGGCCGCGGGGTGTCGAGGGGCCACCTCTTCCCGGTGCGATTCCCGCCGGGAAAGGCCGCGGCGCCTTTAAGGCACCTCCCGAGCGGGGATCTGGCAGCCCCGGCGCTGGAACGCTGCCCCGCAGCCACGCGCTGCTCCAGGAAATTCCTGACATCCCGGGAAGTGCTGAGCCAGCCCGAATTTGGGGGCTGGGTGCGCCTTGGCCCCGGGAAACCGGGAATGGGGCCAGGAGCGGGGCCGGGATCGCTGCAAACCTCGAAAGTGCCTCACGTGGGGCTGAGCCGCCGCCGCCCCTCCTGGGCCCGCTCCAGAGCCTCGACGGAAGGCAGGAGCTGCCCGAGCCCCGAACAAAAGCCTTCCCGGCATCCCGCCCTTGGAATCGGCCTGGGAATGCTCCGTCCTCCGGGCCAGGCGGGCCCCGCGCCAGCAGCGTCGTCCCCGCTGTCCCCCTGTCCCCTGCTGCCAGCCTGGGACGGTGATGGAACATCCAAAGGATCCCGGAGCACCCGCGGGTGCCACAGAGCCGGGGGAGCCCGATCCGCTCCTTCCTCAGCCCGGCAGGGCTCCGGGACACCCCCGGAGGGAGCGGGGATGGGGACAAGGGACGGGGACGGGACGGGCTCCGCGCGGGCACGGAGCGCCTGCGGAAAATCCCAATAAAAGAAAGGAAAAAGCCGAGCCGGGAAAGTTCTTTCGGGGCGCGAAACGAGCGCGCGTGGGACCCCGCGCAGGGTGCGGGGAGAGGCAGGACCCGGACCCCTCCCCCGGCCCCCAAACCCGCACCCCCGGCCCCCCCCCGGGGCACCCCCGAGGGGTCGGGGCCGGGGGCCGCCCCTCG
>VXAZ01007301.1:912-26084 GCA_013399875.1 Gymnorhina tibicen
ATACCACAATCCAAAATTTGGGAAATTCTGTGTCAGAACATACCATCCTACAGCCTTTGAATGTGAGATGCAAAAGACCTTTTCATTTTTCCTAAAACATTTTGGCTTAGTCTAAACAAAGGCAGGATGAGAAAAAATTACTTCCACTGCGGAACTACTTTGGTTTAGAGGACTATACGTATCACTGTACAATGCCACTTAACTGTGCAACAGAGAGGAAAAACAAGTTAGTTAAGAACACTCGGCTTGTATACATTACCAGTGATTGATGCATTTTCAAGATATTAATTTCTCACAGAAAACAAAAAATACATTGATAGTATCTGTATTTTACTTGAAAAAGACAGATACGTGTTCTTAAAGGTTTTTTTTTTAATTCTAAATAGTTCATTTAGCCACATTTCAAAAAAGGTGTGGACAGCTGATAAAATATGAAATGAAAAATGGACTGAATGTACAAACAGAAAACATTGTTTGATTTCACTTTAAAACTTTCAATGCAGTTATGCATACATTAGTTAGTTATTAATAAATTTGAAGTTGCTTATACTTGTATAAAACTTGTTGAATTCAAATTAATTCTGAAGAGTTAAGAAGCAACATGGTCTTTTCTGGTATTTGAAGGACTGTATGGTATTATATTTTCTTTGTCAATTTTGTAGAAAAATTACTTTTCCCTAAGCTCTGGAAAAATTTTACTCTTCGTAGAAGTTCAGAATTATTTCATCCAGCTATGTAGAATTATATCTTCTGTTTCTGTTCATTGATATATATTTTCTATTATGTATCAAACTTCTTAAAAATACAATGTATTATTATTATAATATCAAAGGCTAAGGGCTGCAAAAAGTTTTTTAGCCTCTCAAAATGCTGACAGAAGTAATAATCTCTGCAAAGTCCTTGCTTTCCAAACACAGAGGAAAGAGGAGCTGAAAATCAGGTTAAAGCTTGGAATAGAAGAAAAGAATTGATCTAGTAAATCTGTATGCCTCAATTATATCTAAACCTTTGTTTTGTACAATACTTTAGTAAAAAAACATAGGAGGTTGCATTCACATATGTTCATGCAGTAAATTAATGAAGTAATGACAAAGCTAGACTGGTCAAATAGGACTTCACAAAGAACCATGAAAGCAGATGAGATACTGAAAAATAAGTAAAATAAGATGAAGACATTTAAAAGAGAGGCAAGGAAAAAAACATAGCAAAATTTTCTTTCTCTCATATTGCAAGGAATTTGAAGGAGATGTAGAAGTCAAATGTTACTAAAGATGTAGATTGAAGAAAGGGTAAAATAAACAGAGGAAAATAATAAGGGGATTAAGTGATGAAGACTCAATAGGTGGAGGTAATAAAATTAAAAGACTACAAGAAACAAATCTAATTTTAAGAAAGATACTAATGAGAAATTGAGAAAACTACTGCGGACTAAAATAACATCAGAAGGATTTCAGAATAGCAAGACTGACAATTAGAAGTTGATATTAGAAGAGAAAGATGTATGAAAAATTAAGGAAAACATAATGAAAACTGATGGGACAGAAATTTATAATTTAAAAGCAGAACAGGAAACATGCCTTTTTTAATATTATCTGATCATGTTCTCATTATATTTAATTTAGAACAAATTGTTATTGCCAGGCAGATGGCCCAATATCAGGCATGACCATGTGGTGGACTTAACACGATGACTCACTGACCCAGATCTTGCACACTTTGTGTTTGTAGATGATAGTATTGAATGTGTTGAATCAATCCACTGATTTAGCAAGTTTCTGGTTAGTGGGATTTTTTTTATTTTTTCAATAGTACAGTGACTCCAGTGTCCTGACAGAAAAATGCTCCATCAGTGGACATTCTTGAAATCACCTATTAAAATACATAAACACACATACAAAATGCACATTAGTTGCTGTACACTGTATAAGTCTATGGCTTAGTGTGTAAGAGGCTCTTTGGTAAGCTGGAAACAATGAGTTTATCCCTTAAAGCCTTTTGTTAGTTGTATATTTCACCTCCTGCATGTGTATTACCCTTTAACTCAAAAGCAGATAGTCGTCAGTCATTCTGTGATCACTCCATTATAATTATTTGTCATAATATCCACTCTGATGCAAAAGTCAGTCATCAGCTAACTTCTGGTCTTCTTTTAGGTATTTGTGCTAAATATATCTTTTAATGTATCAATACACAGATATAGTACTCTATCAGCATAGATAACATTGTAAACCTGTTGATTTGCATTGTTTAGAAGAAAATTCTGCTTTCAGTTTGCTTTTAAACACATTCTCTACTAAAATTTCTAAAAAAAATTTCACACACATAAGTTGGCATGAATTTTAAGGACATTGATGAAGATTATTTTCCCCTGTTGAAGATTATTTTCCCCTGTTAATGATCTTCGCATTTATCAGCAGTCAGGTGTGCTCAAATCTTGCAAATTTCATATTCAGGAAAAAAATCAGACTGACAGCAGTGGCATGTGCATTAAAAAAAATGTATTTAAGTTCCTGTAAAAATAAATCAAAACTCCTTAGCTCCGTATTTTAATATCTTTTAAAAAAAATTTAGTCAGGTAAGAGGTAGTAGATTAAGTTGGGATTAATAAATTCAGGAACAGGATCTTGTTTTTAATGAGCTATCTAAAGATAGATCCAGAGCATTTTAGAAATTCTACTTCATTACCAACAATAAACTGGTCAAAGGGAACTGCATACAACTTGAAAGCTCTGAGACATGGCAAAGAAGCATGTTTGAGTACTGCTATGCCTGGCCCTGAAATGAACTGTTAATATGTAAGGTCCATAGACAGCCACCAATCTTATCTAAGCGAGGGTTATGCTGATAGTCTTTGGGTACTCTTAAAACCAGAAACATTCTTACAGAATATTTCACGTTTAATTTTTGCACTTATGTCAGTTATCCAATAGACTCCAGAAACCTTTCACGTTATGAAGGACTTTCTAGCTCTGTTGGTAGAATGCTTTTGCGTAAGGCTTTCATTATCTTTTATGCAGCAACATTTGGTTCTGCTTGCCAGCATTTCTTCTTAAAGAGAAGTTATGGTTACGATCAGTTAGTAAATTAAAAAATACAAATAGCAAAGCCAGATGAAGTCAAGGTTTTTAAGCAAACCTAGAAGAATACGAAGCTTGACTTATGTTTAGTAAGAATTTTTCTCTTGAGAATTTGCATTTAAAAAGATAAGTAGTATTTTAATGCTTTTAGGCTTTCAATTTAAAAGAAATTAATATTGTCTAGTCTACAACCTCACTGTACTTTTTGCTGAATATATAATAAACAGATAAATATAGTGAATAACAAATACTAGTTGATTTCTTTTTCGTCGACAGGATGGAGAAATAGAAAATTAAATAATATAACATGATTCATGGAATGGAATTAAGAGCAAGCTGAATATTAGGATAGTTGGTTTTGCAAAATTCAGTCACTAAACAATCTTGTTTTTGAGGAGTAACAAATAGTTCTGGAATATTGACATCCACAGGTATGTATGTATTAAGAAAGTATTAATATAAACCATAACTCTGGTGACATGATGTATGCTAGGAAGGGTCTCAAGCCTGAAGTACCCATAGTTGTGACATTTTAATATGATGTGTCACACATATTTTCTCTCCTATGTGAAATACAGGAAAATGAGATTTTCTTGTTTGTCACAATGATTGCCACACAGAAACTAAAAATAAAAGTTTCAACCCTAATAAATGTTTAATTTCTCTTTAGGGTAGATCTGGTATAAGAAACAGAACAAGGCATAGCAGAATAGTGTAGTGTGTGAAATACTTGCCAGGAATGCTCGAGAACAGGGCCATTGTGGTTTGAAAGAGCCAAACACAGGGTGAAAACTCACTTAAACTAGTGGGGCATTGGGGCATAACTCTGAAATAAACCTTTCAAATTCTTCAATGTTGAAGCTGCAGTCCTTTTAACTTTCTTGGATTTTGACTAAAATAACTCACCTAGGGTTTATGACTGTTTCAACTTTACTTATGAAGTAACAAGTAATTTTTGCATAAGGAAAATTTTACTTTTCTTGTCTGTTAGGAATCTTCCATGTTTTGAGAAACTATGAAATTGCTGAAAGCAAAACTGTGCATTGATAATGTCGGGGAGTTATTAGGAGAGTGGTGTAATCAGGAGAGAAAGAATAAAAGTGGCAAAAAGAAATTACCAGAGTTGGAGAAAAAAAGGAAATGCTTAAACAGTTCCTGTGTCAGAGGCCCCGATTCAGCCCATGTAATTTCAGGTGCTTTAGTTTGTAAAGTTACACTAGGCAAATCTGGACCACAAATAAGAGTTAAGTTCAGAATTTCCAAACGAGCACTGATGTGCACTCTGTAATGTGTCACAAATAACTGGAACGATATAGGAATATGCAGGTTATAAACAATTAATTAGGTTCGTCTGTCATCACTAAGATTCTGAGAAACTCCACTGATGCAGCTAGGCAACAATATGACAAATTCTGGTCTTGATGATAATTTTTTGATGCATACATTATTTCTATAGAACAAAACTTATTTCCTGAGTGGAAAGATTGATGAACTGTGTAATAAATAATCAGACAAATGCTGTATTTTTTATCCTTAAGAGTCTCCAGGATTTAAATTATTATAATCTTTTTTTTTTCCAATCTGAAAAAAAAAATGTATTTAGAACAACAATATTTGAGTAGTCATAGAAGCCTGTGTATACACTGAGACTGCACTGCAAAGAAATAGCCATTATAGCCCTCTTGCACTTTTTAAAATAGTTATGAGGAATGTTAATTTGCCCATATGAAGTTTACTGTGTGAAAAAACACGAGTACACTGCATGTGAAGAGAAAGTATTTAATTTGATGTAACAGCTTTTATAATTAAGGTATAATTAAGGTATAATTAAGGTATGTATCTTTCAACATAAGAAAAAAGGTGATCTATCTAACAACTGTATAAAAAAAGCCATTACATATTTGTTCTAGAATCCTGAACTAGAAGGAATTTTATTGTTTTGCTTTTTTCTTTCTAAGAGAGTATTATGAGTGGCTTCACACACAATTAACAAGAAATGCTATAATTATTTAGTCATTCACCAGTCGTACTGGTGAAGTATAAGCTCTCTCTCAAAACAAATTATAAGATTAGGCTTGCGTCTGTCTTTATAATGTAATAGAAAATTTTAGTTCGTAAGAAGATGTCAATCTTTACTGTATATTGATTAGAAAGGCATCTATCTTTTACCAATAATAGGCTGGTGTGCCTCACCAGCTATGATCACTATTTTTTCACATTTCTACAAAAAATTTGTAAATAATTTTGAATTTCTGTGAGAAACACGTATTATTTCCGTACAGAGGTCTGGAGTAATAGCATACTTCTTATACAGTTTTTGTGTTATCTAAAAATCACTAAACTCGTTCTGGATTTGGGAATGAACTTCCCCTTCTGGTTGGTTCTGGAACTACCACATTTCTTCCTGTTCAAAGGAAATTTCTCCTGACAGACAGGGATTTTAACAGAATATGCCTTTCTATGAGAATATGCCTCAGCTTTGCTTGAGGGACAGAAAGAAACATAAGAACAGGATAGAAATCAAATCTACTGTAAAATAGAAATTCATGGGAAATAAACTCAGGCCATTACTCTAAGGGTTCCAGTGTTGACTGCAAGCTTTTCTGCACTGTTTTTTCATAACCATGTTGACACAGACTCATCCTTAGAATTCAGGGGCTTCACACAGCCAACTTTGGGCAGCTTTCCTGGGTGTTTGCAGTGCATTACATCACCTGCTGGGTGGAAGGAAATGGTGATGCATTTGTGTTGCCCTAAATCTCTGTTGCTCCACAAGGTTCTAACACTGGCATTTTCTACACAATTTTCTACATCTATGTTAAATAACAAACTGCAGAAATCATGACACCTTCTTCATTTCCCTTAATATGAGGCATCATCCTTGGAAACTGAGAATCAGGCTGAGTTGATATGGCATGATGGCTCCTCAGAGTGTTTCCCCCATAGCTCAAGTCGTGCTTTAAAAATTATGGTGATTCTCAGGATCTGAGCACAAGTATTGACTTAGTTCATATACTTTCTGTAATTCTTTCAGTGAAATGAATCCCAAGAATATAAAGTGAGATTTGTGGGCTCTGAGGAAGATGAAATTTCAATCAAAAAACCCCCCAAATCCATAATGAAATAAACTACATAATAAAGTCAATAACTATAACTTAGTATAATAAACTTGGGACTTCAGAAGAAATGAATTATACTAAAGCAATCACATACTAATTAATAGAAGAGAATTGTATGAGTCACAGGCAGTGTATTACCATAATAATTACAAAAAAGCACTAATCTCATTAAACCAACCTGTAACATGATTATCAGCTCACATGAATTAGTGATGTCTGCTTCTCATACAGTAAACCTCATATTAAACTACTAATTATAACCAATGCAGTGGAAAAGTCATGTATATTATTATATTTTTGGTGGCTTTAATAAAAGAATTTTCTTTTCTTGTAACAAAAGAGTAAGAAATCAACTTTCACTAGTATCTGCAAAGTTATCCTCTTAATTACATGTACTTGAGTATCCTTAATTTTTAGAAATGGCGTTTTTTTGTTTGTACTGAATAGTAAACACTTTATACAATTTTTATTTGGCTTCCTAAGGATGTGTTGCCAAAGCTGTTTGTCCAGGGAGCCTTTTCATTGACTATGCCCTCATGGCATCATGCATACATACCATATATCTCAATACTGCTGATGCCTTTCAACAAAGTGAAAGATACAGAAAGGAAACTTATTTATTAAGAACTGCACATGGAAACCAGGAAGGCAGCTGTAACCATGTCTAGTTAGTTTCTCTTTTCATCTGTGTTTTCTAGTTATTTGTCATTTAGGGCATCTCAGAGAATAGATTAAATTTAACATTTGCTGCAACAAAGTGGAAGTCTGTGTCCATAGTGCTGGAAAATGTCTTTATAGTGTAAATCCAAAATCAAATGCATGCAGAATATCTATATATGCCCTGTAATATTTCAAGAATGTTTGTATTACCAACTAAGTTTTTTTCTGCTTGGTTAAGGGATCTGCTACTCTAGACCCAGTGACAATAATGTGTATTTATTTCAGTTTCAGCAGTGGCACCTTGTTAGGTATGGGCAAAGCTAAACTACACAATATATTATCTATCTATCTATCTGTCTGTCTGTCTGATAAAATAACACTCATATTTTCTAGCTAGTAATTTTATATATTTTATACCTGTCAAATGATGCATTTCTATGCAACTAATAAACAAGAAAATATGTAAGAAAAATATTACAATATTTGTTTTACATTCTTGCTCATAACTAGAAAAATTATTTTTTAAATCATATTTTTAAATACTATGAAATGAAACTTTTATGATGAATGTCAAGCAGGAAAGCGGCTAATCTACTTGCGTCTGTCATCTGTTTCATCTTTTTGAAACAATCCAAATGAACAGACATCTTGTGACCAGCACTGAATATTTTGGCTGGAAAATGCTTTCCTGCTTTGAAATAGATATCTCTGTTTCATGTGATCCTTTATTTTTCATAAATGTCTTGACATTCATCTTGCAGTGGGAGGACATTACCCAGTGACAATATTCATCTCCTTTTGACATTATCTCATAAGTGAAATAATGAGTAGAAGGAAAAGAGTAGCAGGTTGTAAAAATTCTCTGCTGTATTATATGAAAAAACAAATACATGAGCTGGAATTAATTGTTGTGGTTTGTTGGAAGAAATATTACACAAAAAATTAGGAAAAAACCAGAGGATCAAAAAGAAGATAAATCTTGTAAAGGGCTTGGTGGGGGAAGATAAAACATCCTGACACAAATAAAAAGAAAATAAAGTATTTAATGACATAGCTTTTTTTCTGTAGCTGACCTACTATTAAGTCTTGTGAATTTTAATTAAATGATTTTAGAATTGTAAGGAAGTCCTTTATTAAATGACTTTTCAGTGGAATTATGTGGGAGCCAGTGAATATCCCCTAAAGGAACAGACCCCGAGAGATCTCCCCAGGTTAGGGTGAGGCCTCCAGGATGCTTTGTTCTACCATGCAAATGTACCCCCGTTCTGTTTCCCTGACTGGCCCATTGATTTCCCTGCCCCTTTTTCCCTTATATGTCAAGGTCCCACCTATGTACCGCCCCTGTCCCTGATGCCTTTCCTGCCCCTGTATATAAGCTGGAACTCTCCATCCCCCGATGTCTTTTGTCTCTGGCTTTCTTTCACAGTAGAGCTGAAATAAATTTCTGCTGTGGAAATTCCACACAAAGACCCTTCCTACCTCTTTGCCGTCGGCTTGTTGAGAAGCTGTCTGGAGCGTGCATGTGTGCCTGTGTGAATGCAGTGTGCTGAGCGACTTTCTGTTGGGGTCGATTCGGGAGGTCATAGCATTCCACCAGAACACCCCCCAATCCACAAGTGGCGCCCGAACAGGGACATGAACTGCACATCCCTGAAAGCGTCTCCAGTCGTTTTTCGCCGCTGGAAATTAAGTGTCATTCAGAGCAGCTACAACCCGAAGGAAGTTCTGAGTTTTATCAGGGTGACCTGAGAGGGACTGACATCCCTCCGCAGCGAAAACCTGCAGAAGGACTGGTCCAGGGCCAATGGACCGCCCTGAGGCTTTTCTTTGACCCCAAGTGGAAATATTGGGTCTTTTCTGTTTCTTTTATTAAGCCTTTTACCTGAGGTGCCAGGAGGAGTGGGAGATGGGGTTTACCTATCCCCTGCAGGAAGTTTATATCCAAGTTCTAAATGCCCTCGTAAAATTTGTTTGTTAAAAGGGATGCTGAAGCAGTTAACCCCCTGGTTGTTAAAATGTTTTCCTGATATTTTGCGAGATTTAATTTTATCTGCACTAACTATTGTTATCATAAAATACTTTAAAAGTACTGGGAAAAGTTTGGGAAAAGTTAACCCCAGTTTGGAAGCCCCTCTGTATCTTTCCTTCCCCTGTGTTCCTGAACTCTTTTCCCTGCCTTGGGGGAAATCAGGAGTCGGATCCCGCCCAAGAGTGCAGGGCTGCTGCTGTCTCCCTGACGCCTTCCGATCTCTGTTCCCCTCCCAGAAAAGGACTGATCACCCTGTCCTGGACTCTCGCCTGACCCTCTTGCTTATGCCCACCTACCCAGTTATGTCTCCCCCAAGATGGTCCTCGCAACGTGGCCGGCCATGTGGTTGGCTCCGCCATCTTGTCTTCCTCCTCTGCTACAGGTTTTCCCACCCCTGCCCCGGCTGCACAAAATGGCGCCGAGCACTTTTCGGCGCCTGGTCCCCCGCTCCCCTTTCCCACGCATATCATGGCACCCAACCCCTATTCCCCCGTGTCGAGCCCCTCCCCTTCTATCAGGAATCCCGTCCCTGCTGTAGACCCTGCCTCTCCTTCCTGCGTCCCCGCCCCTTCCATCAGCAACTCCGCCTGTGAGAACCAGCCCGCTCCCGGTTCCCATGCTATGGGGAGCGGGGCGGGGGGTGTGGTACTGCTTTACTCCAGGCAGCCCTGGTCCACCGAGAAGCCCATGCAGCACCCAGAAACCAGACAGAAAGACGCTTGTGCCATGGTGGCAGCCATGGTGGCAGCCATGCCGACCCCTTCTGCACCATCAGTGAGTGATCATGGGTCTGTCAGGGCTGCGGGGGGAGAGCCGGGGAGTGGCCCCTCGTCCCCCGAACTGTTTGCTCCTGGCGGGGAGCCAGACGGTGTTGTGGAGGAGCTCGCACTGCCCTGCACCATGCAGCATCAGCTGGAGCCGTGCCGTGGCCAATGGCTGGAGCTGGGGGGACCCTTCCTGGTGGTGTATTCCTCTCCTTTTGCCCGCCCCGTGGCGGTGGGCGTGGCAGGGGGGATGCAGGGCGCCAAGTACGTGGCGGAGCCGCGCCGGACCAGCTAGCACGTGGCAGAGCTGAGAGGTGGCGGCGAGCAGCGCACCAGAGGTGCGACACATCTGGCAGGGCAGGCGCGGCTCTCTGCAGACGGGCCGGGGAGTCTGGTGGCACCAGCAGAGGCAGCGCCACATCCCTGCTCCCTGCATGCAGCGGAGTTTGTCCAGGGAGGCACTGCCACCATCTTGTGTGCCAGTGGAGCCAGGCCGCCGCAGCGTGGCCGCCCGACCTGCGCCGCCCCCGCTGGAGCCAGTGGCCGGGCAAGGGGGGGAACATGCGGGGTCCGCTCCCCGCTCCCGTGTCCTGCAGACCCTCGTGAGCTGTGTTGGAGGGGGGACCTGGGGGGACGGGTGACCCCTTCCTCGGGATCCGGATCCAACAGAATTATGCTAATTTTCTTCAAGTGACCTGATTTGCTCAAGTAACTCCTAGTATTCTAGCTACCTACTTCAATTACTTTAAGATTTTGTATTTTTGGACAGGCTGCCTGTCTGATATGTTAAACAAATATGAAGTCTTGTACCGTTGTTCTTTTGCTAACATTTGTTGACTTGACATCAGGTATTCTGTAGTTCATAGCCAACGAAGGATTTTAAATTGTCTCGTGAAAGTCTGGGTCATTTGGTCTTTATGCTCCTCAAGTATTTCTTTTGCATTATGCTGTAGCAAAAAGTCTTACTTTATGCTGTAGCAAAAAGTTCAAACAGAGTGAGAAAGTTGTATATAAAAATATGCAAAACTGCTAGAGATTGTCTCTATCTAGAAGGCATTTTTGGCTCATTTGAAGATGAATATGAAGAAAGTGCATAAAAGGAAAACCTCTGCTGAGAGAATTTCTTCAGAATTTGCTTTTCCTGCAACTGAACTTTGCATTTTGTGGGTGTTAGAGACATTTCCCATGCTTTAGTGAACTTCCCGGGGATAGAATAGAACCAGCTTTCCCTAACAAAGAGAGCAAGCTGCTGCTGGCTTTTGTTCGTTCTCTTAAAGCATGGTTTCAATCTTACAGCATCACTGCTTTTTCAGTATCCAGCATGCCACCCTACAGTCTCTTACAAGTCCTCTGTGAAAATTGATTCACTGGTTGAGAATCACTCCAGTGATTTTACCACAAATCACTATGGACAGCATTAATGTCTTCATGTCTTGGCTAGAAAAACACATTGAAAATTATTAAATTATTTGAACCAGCAAGATATCTCTGATGTAAACAACTTAGAATTTTACTCCTACCAAGATATGAAATATGCAATATTATGCATCGTAGTTAAATATTTTCAACTAATGGAAAAATATCTCTTTTATATAATCTAAAAGTTAGAATATATTCTGAAATACTGGTTAATTTCAAAGTGTTGTTCAGTTTCTTTAGATTCTAGAATAATAGGCTGTGTTTTATGGGAAGTTGCTTCAATATGAAGCCTGGCTGACTTTGGAATAGGCTGCTTAGGGAGGTGGTTTAGTCACCATCCCTGGAGTTATTTTAGAGACATAAATGTAGCACTTAGGAACATGGTCTAGTAGTGGAATTTGCAGTTCTGGGTTAATGGTTGGACTTGATCACGTTAAGGGACTTTTCCAACCTAAATGATTCTATGATTCCATAAAGTGATGAGAGAAAACATTATATCAGAACTTATAGGGAAAAAAAATATTTTTTCCCTATGAGGGAGCTAAGTCTAAGACTAAATGCAAATAATAATTTTTACGTTTGTACTGAAGAAACAGTGGAGTATATAATAATATTAATGAGTTGGACATCTTTTCTTTGTTGTAACATTGTCTTTCTAGACTAATAATTTTATATTCTTTCTATAATATTGTTAATAAATACTAATTCATGTGCTTAGTCTTTGCATCTATGCTTTTGGTACCTTATTATGATTAATTACCAAACTGCATAGATTTTAATATTACATTAAGCAGGGAATGTGACTTCCCTGATAGGAAACCTCTTTTGTATTTGTATCTCTATAAGCTTGTATTTGGAATTTATATTTACAAGTTCTAAAGCAAAATTTTTTAAAAAACCCCATCATAGTACATGACCTTCTTAGTGATGTACTGGAAGTACATATATTATTACACTGATAGTCACAAAAGAACTAGTTGTTTTCTGGGAAAAAATGTGTGTGTAATTTTTTTGTCTGTATCTAATCTGTATTCTAGCTAAGGAGTTGTTTCTCGGTCTGTGAAGTGGGAGAAACAAGAACATATTGACAAGGGCTTGTGCATGAAGTCACATTCAGAGTTCCTGATTAAACCAGCATGTTTTGAGGTTGGAGTACCTATCATTAATGTCATTATGCTTTTTGTTCCTTAATTGCATTCTAGTACAGAAGACTCAAGGCAAAAAACTGAATCAACCCAGAAAAAAACTGCAATCAAACCTGTATGTGTTGAGGTTCACGGTTGTACCTCTGTTAACCTGTATATTATGTGAGCTAATTTTATGCAGTGCATATCAGAATGTGAAAAAATCTTCAGCTTTGGTTAGCTTGCACGTGTTACGAGTTTTCAGGAAATGATGAGTTACTGTTTAATTAACCCTACTAGAAGCAGCTATGATTTCAAATACTGAATTATGCCTTCTAGTTTTCAAGTCAACAGATGTTGACCTTGCAGTGGCAAAATTTCCCTCAGCGATATAAACCTAATCAGCATTACACCTTTTCCTTGCATGAAAAGAGCACTATCTAATTAGAGAATATACTTTTAGAAAATGAAGGTTGAAGGTTAAGATTTAATTTAGGATGCATTAGCTCAAATATGCCTTTGGGCTATTCCCAGTAGCTAGGCTTTTTATGAATTCTCTTAAAAAGATATGGAAAGGGTACTCCTAAAACTAAAAAGAAATTGATTCAATGGTATGCATGAATTCATATTCAATTTTTGTAGGAGTGGTCCATGATGAATTGAAGGTTCAGACTATATCTCCCTTTGAATACCAGTATTCAGCTTCACAGAACTACTGTATGAATAGTGTTAATTTTGAGATACAAACAATCATAAAAAACAGATGGATTTCAGGCTTGATATTGACAAGAGAAACAGACTTAAGGGTCTGTTATGTTTGTATTTTTGCTCTAACACTTAATACTCCACACTAGTATTTCCTGGCATCTTTGTGGCAGCAAGCCTTCCACTGGTACTCCCTGCTACTGGACTCACTCTTTCTCAAAAGAAGTCCCAGATATTTTTACAGCTACCACGTACATTTTTGTTTATTTGCACTTTCTTTGAGGATGAGTACTGCTACAAGGAAAAACTGGCAATCCTATCCACAACCAGCCAGACCTCATCTATGATTAACTCCAAAATCACCATGATGTGAAAGAAAAAGTAGAACATATTTTAAACCTATCACTTGACTTAGAAAACTGAGGACAAGATATTAAACAGTCACTGTAATTACATGGAAAGATACACATGCATTTTATAGAGTGGAAGAATGAGGTGTTTGGCCACTTGCTTGCAGCAAGTAGATGGAGGTGGAAACAGGATTTCATATAAAACCCACTTCTTAATTTTAAACAAATAGCCAAAATTTTATTTCCTTTATTGGCTAAAGGATTTAAAGTTTAGTGAAGCCACTTCATAGATTCTAATATTAGTTGAATACCGTAATTTAAAGTTCCTTAAAATAAGAAAAATCACAGCACACTGAAAAAAATAAGAATAGGTAAACTGTTTCCATTAGTAGAAGAAATTCTGTGTTAAAAGTTCATTATAAAAATGAGGAAAAAAAAAAAAAAAAGTCCACTGTCTTCCTCTACTGCTAAATGCTTTGGATTTCTGCAGACAATGTGCTTTCTCTGAACCAGAACACCTTTAAAAAGAAGGATTATTTCAGCATTTTTAATGGTCAGTTTGCTACATGAAGTACTCAGAAAACTGTAGAAAAAAAATCAAACAATATTTTCTACTTATAAATTCCTTTTGTCTCATTGCAGCTGGGTAAGTTGTGATAGAAACATAGTATTGTGGGGAAACAAAAAGAATGAGAAGAGAAAAAAAATCAAAGGATGCCTCTCATGCTTTATTTTATTTTCTTCAACAGAATGAAGGTATTTTGAGATTTATAGTACCAGTTAAAAGCTAATGCAATGCAGAAACTAAGGTTAACCTTCTCTCACCTGAAAATAAGTGCAGAGAACAAAAGACAAGGTTGGGATTTTTTTTTTTCATGATTTCGTAAGGTTCTTCTGCGTAATTTTTTGCTTCTTTATGTAAGATATTTCTTTCAATTTAGCTGCTATCACAACATCTGTTTCTCGACTGTCAAGATTATGATTCAGTCTTTTTACAAATGGGTTGTGTCTCAAGGACTTGAGTTATTACTATGACTAAAACAATATGACTACTTTCCTCATAAATTCATAGCAAACTCTATTTTGAAGTCTTTAAGCAATTATGATCAGTTTAACACTGAACTTCAGGTTATGTTTGAGAAGAGCAATAGGTCATCTTAACTGAGATGAATATACATCTGAACCAGACTCATACAAGCCTCTTTGCACAATTTGTGACATTATTCATGTTTGCTTGAGAGCTCTGAGACAAGAACGCTCCCGGGAAGTGGCTAGGAATTCGGTCCACGTCAAAAGTGTAACATCTCTATAGGAGAGTGACATTTATGAATAAGAAACATGGCCTGGTTTGGTTTGAAACTGCATATGATTTTAAATTAGTACTGTGATTCATCTTTCATCTTTCCTCTACATAGCTTATATTTACTTCTCTGAGAACAATTTTCAAAAGGTAGTTTATATATATCTGGAGGCTTTTATGTCTCATTGTATGAAAGGAAATGGAACTTTCGTCACTTATTAGTTAAGTGATCTGCCAGCTCAAGACTTCTGAGATGAATAAACAGGCCTGTGTGGTATAATGTACTGCTGTGCAGGATATTTCAGGTAACTTAATAAGTCAGCTGTGTGTATGCATATCTACTCAATGTTTGTACATTAATCACGCTGTGTTTATAAAATAGTTTGATAAATGATTGCATAAAATTGACATTGCAATGTTCCAGGCAGGTTTTACTGACAACATTCTAGATTGAGTTTGCCCTGAAAAGCAACCCTGAATTTTTAATTACCACTATCCCAACCCTGCAGATAGAATTCAGCCTCGAAATTATAATGTTCATTGCATGCACTTGAGTTGAACAAATGTAAATAAAAATAGAATCAGGTATGTAACTTATCTAGTACAGTATCTTTTTCTGGATATAGAAACCTGCAGAAGAGGTACAGGTTCTACAGTGACGAGAAGCACCGAAGAAGCCCCAAACTCGAAAAAGCCCAAGTGTGAATACTGGTAGCAAGTAGCCAAGTACGACTGATGAAGACATATCTGTTTAGGGAACATGCAGAACTGAATTTAGAAGGAAAAACCCTTTATTAATTTGATTTATTTATCTTCTAGAGAAGGAAGGTGCTATTTGCATATAGATCTGATAAAAACATGAAGAAAAATGTGCTGTAAACTTCTAAATATATAGGTGTTCTCCAAGGTTCAATCATGGCATTTTTGCATAGAAGACAATGAATCCTACAAGACCATCCTGAGTCAGAATTTTCAAAAAACATCAACTAATAATTGCTGAACTTCCTATTTAAAAGATGCATTTATTTCTGATAAGGTTAGTCTAAGATTTGTCATCCTTGAAACTACTTTGTGCAAGAGGAATCTCATGTGGCTTCATCTAACATATCAAAGTACTGGAACAAAAAGAAACTTTTAGAAAGTTTTACAAGCCTTCTAGGATAAGAAGGGTACTTACTGACACAATTAGTTTTTGTCACTTAACTGGTAATTATGGTAAAATCAAAGCAAAATAGTTCCCCATGCCCCCAAAGAAATTTCTCCTTCAGATTTTGAGTAACTTTAATTTCAAAACTTTTCAGAGATTAAGTAAAATGAAAGCCAGGAATGTGAGATCAAAAATAGAAATTTATTATTTGTGTGATTTCAGAATTTTAGAAAGTAAATTAATAAATGTACAATTTAGTGTTACTTTCTTAGTAGTATGATAATACAGTGTTAGGATGAAGAAAATCAGTCCATTCCACTCATTAGCTTTAAATTGGTTTAATTCTATCAATTTATTCTGAATTTCTGACTCAAGGATTTCTAGAAATGGCAGCATATAGAATATTTACTGGACTGTTTTAGATAAAGTTCTACAGAAAAGACTTAAGTTTTGCCATGGATTATTTAACTTTTATGCTACTGTATTAATATATCTTCTCCAGAATAAGGGTGCATGAGACATCAAAAAGCTCTGCATTGCCTGCATGGGCCATCAGTAGAGGATGATCCTAATACTGATCTAGAAGAATGTGCTCCCCTCTTTCAGCTATCTAGATCTACTTGCTAGAAGTCAGCCAAGGGCTTAGAAAGAATTGCTATAGTGCCTCAGGTACACTGACTGAAAATGAGAGATCACTGCCTGTAATGCTAGCTAAATAATTTGCAAAGCAATATAAAAACACAGAGCTGCGGTAATAAGAAATTTTATATTTTCACTGTTCCACAATAGGGGGAGAATATGTGATCATTTCCCATTATTTCCAATCTGATATTGCATTCACTGAGGGCCTGTTGCAATAGTACAAGGGCTCTTGTATTTAAAATAATAGAGCTTCAATTTAGATTAGATATAAGAAAGAAGATTCTTACAATGATGGTGCTAAAACACCCAAACAGATTGCCCAGTGGAAAGGTGGTGAATATCCCATCCCTTGAAACCTTGAAGGTCAGATTGGATTTCATCTGGTTGAATATGTCCTGCCTATGGTGAAGGTGGTGGACTAGATGACCTTTAAATGTCTCTTCCAACCCAAACTACTTTATGATTCTAGTAGTAACACCTATTCTATTATTCTGTGATTCTATGATTCTAAGATTCTATGATTCTATGAATAAAACACTTAGTGAGTTGTAATAAGGCATCAAGTGTTCTTAAATCAGCAGAAAACTCCAACTGACTGTGCCAGCTGAGTAAGTTCCACAGAGACGAGACTATATTTGACTTCCAACACTTTTCAGGAAAGACAGCCCAATGTATCCCAAGGTAACTGTATTTGGTTATCTAAGTATAAACTACCTGTGTCTCAATTATTACACTGAAACTATTAAAAAAAGAAGAAATGTTCATGTGAGGCAGGGAAAAAACCCCAAACAATTTAGCTGTCACACTCTAGAAAATAATTGCTGAGTATGTACAAATTTATTTTTCAGAATTTTTTAAATGCTTCTGAAAGAATTTTTAAAATGCTTCATTCACCAAAGATCATTTCTTAAACATGTAATTTCTTGTGAAGCAATTTTTTCAGATTATCCTGTTAAAAATACCAGTAGTATAAATATGAAAGAGAATGGCCTAAGCTTTTGGAAAACCACAATAAGTTTCTGCCTTTGAAAAGCATGTAACTGACTGACACAGTGTTTCAAAATAAATAGTAAATCCAGTGCAACTGTCACTTCAAAATTTTTCTGTTTTCTTGCCACATATGATTATTTCTGACCTGCATCTTATGTTGTTAAATGATGCTGCATAAATTGGTATTTTTCTCCCAGGGAAATTGAAACAACCCTAACAAAATCCTTCACTGATCTTATTCTTTTCAATTTTCATTGGCTTGCTACTGTCAATTTAACCTGGCAATAAATAATCATCTGACAAATCTATCATATTTTGAAATTAATATCAATAATTCTCAGTACAAATCTCACATAAAAGCTCTTGGGAGGTCGCTCTAGACAGACCTTTCACAACATTTGACAAAAGATTTCCACTGTTACTTCTTAGTGATGCTTACAAGTTTCTATGCTTGTCATAACTTGGGGCTTTGGATGCTTGTTCTGTTAATTGTTAAATTGAAAAGAGCATGAGCGGGTAATATTTTTGTCTGTTGGGCATTTTCAACCTCTGACAAATATTGATCTCTATAGACCATTTTATATAACAATGAAAGGCCAAATTCAGAACTTTCCTTTATTACCCAGATAAATGAACAGTAAAAGCCAAACCAACCATGTAATAAAGGCAGAAGAAGGTAAGTTAAAAAAGAAGCAAAACCAGATACAAACCAAATACCCCCACCTTGCATTTTGATTCATGGGTTCTGCATTCTTATTAGTGCTATAGATAGTAATTTTCCCTAAGAAACATGACCTTCTAAGATTTGGAAAAATACTGAGATTCAACTACTTATTTGAAGGTGACAATCTCAGTTTGATGCACAGTAATATATCCTCCCAAATCATGGAGTTCATCAGACATCCTTTTTTTTTCGTGAATAAGGTCATTTTCAAATAGGAGCAATTCTGAAAGGACTGGTTGGCACCTAATGAATTTCACAATGAAGATGAAATGCCAGCTGTCTTTGGCTGCAGATGCAGCTTAGATTACTGCTGTGTGCACAGTCACTTGGGTAACATCGGCACAATGCTCCAACATAAAAAGCTACTGTATAGTAATTTGCATACCTTGTCTGGAGTCAGAATAAGGTTGGTACTAACTTTGGAAGAGGGTAGTACACCTTCAGAGGTCAGTACCTCACCATGGCTTAAACAAATGGGGAGACAGATGGCTCCTGTGATGGCCTTAAAAACACCATTCAACATTATGGTGTATTATTATGATTCTCTGCCCTTCATACAAAGATCAGGCTGTCTCTCAGAATAATAAATATACAACTGAGGGTGTTTTGAAGGCCATTTCTCATCCAGAAAGATGTCACAATTTATGAATTCAAGATAATGCTATGTATTTTTATGAATAAAACTGGAAACTAATGCACATCTTTGTTTATCTCTAGTTTACCTTTATTACTTCAGGGAGAATTTATCTATTTTAATTTTAAAATCACCAATTTATCTTTTTTTATAAATCAGTATTTTCTTGTCTTCTGTAATATTTTGAATATCCAAGTTAAATTAATTTAAAAATAAGCAAAATGTATGTACAACCTAATACTGTCATGTAAAATTTGTCAGTTAGATAACTATACACTTAAGTGCTATGAAAAAAGAACAAATCTGTTAGACACAAAATTCTATCAGCTAAAGATTTAATGCTAGTTGCAAGCTAAATTTTTGTATATTCATAAATCCTGAAATTTTTTTCCCATAAATTTCTATGTAACAAAACAAAAGTCACACTTTTCAGATAAAGTAATTGTTTGAATGCTTTTAACATCCAAAATTGTAAGTTAAGGACATTGGTTTCTTTACTATTTCATATTTTTAGTTTGAATTTAGTTTGAACTGATATTTAGACATTATTAAATTAGTAACTGCAACCAAATATACATTTAATGCCTGTATCACTCATCATAACGCTCATAAAAGTCTATAAAGTTTAGACTCTTGTTACTGTGGAGGCAACATGATTTCAGTAGTTGCCACTTAGATTATGTAATCAGAAAGTTTCATATTTACTCTGATTTAAAACCAGTATGTCAGTATAACGTGTACTAACATGGCACAATTTTAATTGAAGTAACGTTTTCTCATATAATATGTGTATTTTCAGAATTCATTTTGCCAGTGTTCATGGTTCTTGGTGATACTCAAAAAGACCCTGTAATATACTGAAATAACTCCTAGTGTAATGTAACAGCAGAATATTTAGAATTTTATTTCATCACAGCATAATGAATTGCCTCTGAAATGCTTGGTTTCATCTTTTAGTAGGACACCCCCTTGTACTTCAAAAGAAATAATCATGCTTTATGTAAGTGAATCAAACAGAAAGTTTTAATTATTTTCTAACTGAGAAACTGGAAGAAATAGGAGGAAATCTATCTTCAACTTAGTAATTTACATATAGGGACAGGTAGTAACAGTAGATCAAGAGATTTCAGGACAGAAAGGTGCTGTAAACTTTCTAAATGTACTGAACCACAAGATTGATGTGAAATGGTCTATTTGTCAAGTGGAAGATGAAGCGGCTGGAGATCTATTCTGTCTGATACCACCTGCCAACTGCCTCAAGGTTTGTTACAGCGAAGAGGAACTGAAAGCATACAACAAATCTCAGATAAAGGCTCTTCCCTGTAGCATTTGTATTTGATGTATTCCAAGTATTATGATGGATATTGCGCAAGAGTCCTGGTACAGGGTGACAGTGGGATGTGTGATAATCTCACTATATTGAAAGGGAAACATCTGGACCCAGCAGCATGTGGACGGCAGCTTCAGTGGAATAATTCAAAGCATGCCGCCCACCATTAGGTCCATATGTGCGTGGTTCCCTTTAATGTTATTCTCAAGCATGACAAAGAGAGCTCTAAGCACCTTTTTTTTTTTTTTATGTTTCTGCAGTCTTGCAGCTATCTCCATGTTTACAATATGGGGATACTTCAAATTCTCAGAATGTTCAGAAATCACCTGCTGCAGCTGCCCTAGCAACAGCCTAAGTTGAAAATACTCCCTTAAAAGTTGTTCAGGAAGATTATTAATTTGATTCCTGTTCTGAAAATAAAAAAGGTTTAAACAAAAATATGATCTAGTACTGCTGTATGAGGTTATCCACAATTCAACAAAGAAGATTTGCTGTAAAGAAAAAATGTTTTTGTTGTTGGTTTCTTGGGTTTTCCTGTAGGAATA
This sequence comes from Gymnorhina tibicen, assembly GCA_013399875.1. Taxonomy (NCBI): domain Eukaryota; kingdom Metazoa; phylum Chordata; class Aves; order Passeriformes; family Artamidae; genus Gymnorhina; species Gymnorhina tibicen. The sequence goes on from VXAZ01007301.1 coordinate 21,472, forward strand.
TGAGATACACTACATATGAAGTAGGAAACAAATACATGAAAACAAGATACTTTTATGGGGTTTGAATACATTAGCAGTTCACTCAGAATTATTAGAGGTACGGCAGACCATTTACCTCTCACCCTGCAGATTTACATCAGCTGCTACGTAAAAAACAAGTCCAGGCAACTGTGGCATGAACCAGTTTTGGTACCCTATGTCTTTTGCTGTGTTTTTCATGTTGTTGTGTGGGGAAAGATAAAGCAAATTTGAAAACAGGAAGAATGATATACAACTTTTTTGATTTTTCATATTGGCTAGGAAAAAATAAAAAACTTGAAATCTGTGAAAAGACTATTTTTGCTCTAAGAAAGAAGCAGCAGCACAGCAAGACAGGAAGTCAGTCAAACACAAAGATAAGGCACCTGCTGTGGCTTTGGAGAATTATAACCCTCCTGCATCACACAGAACCAGCGGTCAGGGCCTGGTGATTATTTAGAATCTCAAACCTCTCATGGAAGGGTAAGATTCAAAATTTGACAGATGGAAGATGCCTATATCCAATCTGACTTTCTGAAGAAACTTCAAATCTGACTGATTCTGGTGTCTAAGAAGGGAAGGAAAGGGAAGGTTTGGGAAGGGAAGGGGAGGGGAAGGGGAAGAGAAAGGGAAGGGAAGGGGAAGAGTGGATAACAGAGTATTATATCAACAGAAGGCATAAATAGCACAAGGTCTTGATGCACTAGTGGTGATGTTTTGGAAGCAATGTGGAGTGTAAAGCAGAAGGAGTTGGCAAAAAAACCCTTTTGTGAAATTGAGGAGTAGGAGACTTTAATGCAAATGTCTATTTAATGTCACAATTGATGGCAGTGAAAAAGGAGACGGTTTTAAAAGCAAGATTGGCTCTTCAGGGTGTGGTGTGTTGAACCTATCATTAAAAGTTTTTGAAAAAATTTGGAAAGGAAGACCTCGATATAGAACTGGATCAGTTGTGAGAAGACACTATGGATTTGTGAGTCAGCAGGTAAGAGTTATTAGTTGAAACTGTGGGAATAAGATACTCAAATATTTTTTATGACATATTTATAGGGTAAAAAGAAAAAAAAATATGAGAAGAAACACCATTATTAGATTCATATGTTTCTTCAAAAGAATGAACAAGGAGCAGGACTAGGCAAGATAGCACTTCTAAAAAAATTTTTAACAGTGGGAGAGGGAGATGTATGTTATTAAAGAATTATTCTTGACAGCAATACAAATTATGAGATATTTCTGCATAAAAGACTTCCTCCCCTGATTACCAACACTGAATTTTTAGGTTGCCACTCCCCTATTTTTTCTTCAAGAACTCTGAAGGGATCATCATTTATTACCTTTATCAAACCTGTGGAATGGTTTGCCATAAGCTAAAGATGAAGAGTAGATATAATTATTGCATACTCTGGAAAAAATAAAGTATTTGAAATGAATGGACAGAAAGATACCACAATAAACAATAATTTCTACTCAAAGAGGAAAGTAAGTATACTGTACCCCTAAAATTACGATTTTTGCTCTATGTTGGCTTATGTGGGGGCGCTCAGGACCTGTGTGATCTGGCCTTGGAGCCTGTCTCCTTTTAGCTTGCCTTAACTGGCATCTAGCGGCCAAGTAACCATCGTTGAACATGTTGGAGCGCTCTCAGTGCTGAATGTGAACCAGGGCAGAGGCTCTCAGAAACTCCCAGTGTGACAACTATGGACACTTACAGGAGCTTGGGAAAGGTGATCATATATATACCTTCCAGGCTTTAGCTGGAACTGAACCACCAAAGCAAAACACATTGGGACATTGACATGTATAAAACAAGATCTGCCCTGTCAGCTTCAGCAGTGAAGACTTTAAGACTTAACAGCTATCCAAAAGTATACACCACCTCTCTGCTTTCAACAAGTCTGAAGTCTCAAGCTTAGGACCTGGGATGAAATCGAAGGCGTAACTACAGCGGAGAAAAGAGAACAGGTACTTGTACAGGTACAAGTGAGTTTTCTTGAGCAAGAAGGTTCATTGTATTATTTATGAGGCTTGACTTCATTATTATGGACTGCAAAGTGTGAGCATTGCTGTAAACGAACTAATAAATACCTACTTTATTTTGATTTGTCTGTTAAGAGCTTAATTGGGCTAACAATTGTTTCCTATTTATAGAATACTCTTCCTTTTATTATAGTTATGATACAATAAATGCATCCATTCTTGGTGTGCACTTGCACAAATTAATGTGCACTTTGATGCAGAGTTAAAAGCTTTTCTTGACAGGTGGTTAAAAATATAAACTAGTTGAGTTCATTACATTTTTGGTAGAGTAATTAATCATTACATTAATGGAATTTGACATTGTTATATACCAGGCAGTCACTTCTATCTCTGTTATCTCTTGAAAATGAAAGAATCATAACAAAATAATCTCAAGGGAAAGTATACTTTTAAACATACTTTTTCTGCATTACTTACACGACTGTGGATATGTGATTTAAAGATTCCTAGAGAAGAAGGCTATAATTACGAAATATTACAGGTGATTAGGTTTTTAAAAAAATCAGGGAGCAGCTTGCGTGCTCTTTTCTACTAATGAGAATAATTATCCACCAACACATCATGGAAAAATAATCTGGGGAATATGTTTGAAGAAATACTATAAAAGAGAATCGAATGGTCTAATTTGTATTTTAAGTACTAGAGTTGAACTGCAGGTCATCAGATATATGAAGACAACTGAAAAAAACACTACTGTTTTATTAAGTGAGAATGAAGGTCTAATGGTCTTTCAGTGGACATTAGTTCAGTAATATAGATTTAACACACTAAATTTCAAAACATTTTTTTCCTCTACTGCATAACTAGTTCTGCTTATGGAAGACTTAAAATATTTGGTTTTCCTTTTACTACACTAAAATTTTGCCAGCCTCATAAGTTCCTAGATCAGTGTATTGCTTCATTATTCATAACAAATTAGGGAAAGACGAAAAAGAAAGTTTTCTTTTGCCCAGTTTCTCCTCTCAATAGGTACAAACTGCCATCAAATGATTCAGCAATAACTGGAAACTTCTAAATTACAAAAGAAAAAAATAGAGTAAAATCATGTGTATTATGCCTTAAAGCCTGCAGGAACCAGTTTGTTCAATAGTTGATTTCTTTCAAAGAGGTTTTTAGTGCCTTCCTGGAGGTCAGTCTAGACTTAGAGCTGCAGCAGGCTCTTGTGCTTTAACTTATCACTTCATTCCTCCCATCTAACAATGTGAATAATGCCTGAAATAAAGCAATTTTGTGAAGAAATTATTCTTAAATTATATTTTATACAAATATTTGATTAAAATTTTAAAAATCGATTTTTTAAAAGGATAAAATCTAAATAAAATTATTTATAAGCCTTCCAAAATATAGAAATAGAGAAGTTCCAAATAGAGAAGTCTAGCTACCAAAAGCACCTGAATTATCCTAGATGGGATTGCCTGCTTCAGTGTAGTCGTAGAAGTCCCACTTCAGCATGGAACACGGGAGGAGTGAGGTGGCTTATGGCATAGTAAAAAGACCATTATTGCACTTCCAGACCTTTGCTTCATTACTTGAAGTAACATTGAACAAGGAATTCCAACGTTTTCTTTGCATAAATTTAAAACAGGAATCTAGAAATGGCAGAGAAATTCCTGGATAAGTAAGTTTAATAACTTTCCACAGCTGGAACTGTTGTGCAACTCTTTTCTCAACAATTCTCCTCCAGTTTGTTGCTTATTCTCTCTGATGACTTTTTAGCTGGTGGCCATAAACTTATTTTCTAGATGGAAGCGTTCATGGCCAGTGCACACACATTGGTACTTAGGCAGATGATGCCATTTCACTCCTTGTATGCTACTTCTTTCACAGCTCTATTTCTAGACAACAGTAATTTCAATTTCAACTGACTTTGGTTTGTAAGAATAAATTTTTTCAGATCCTTTTGCTTAAGGTGTATTTTCTAATATAGGGTGATTGAAATTGTTTCCAAATTTGCTTTGTATTTCTTAAAAAAATTGAATTTTCATATGAGTTTAGGTGAGTTTTTAGTGTTTTGAACATTTCATTATTATTTCTCCCTGTAAAATTAGCTCCATGTTTGATTAATCCTTTTAGGTACCTTTTCTTATTTTCCTTTTTATCATATCTAGGCTTACAAACCTGAACAGACAACAACAGGTTGTTGCTACTAGTACTAAAATGCGTGATCTTGCCCTTTGAACTATGACATTTCATTCTGTTTCTGTTACTCTGATTCTTTTGAGAGTCATATTCTCCCAGGCATCTTAGTAATTTTGAATTTTAAAACAATTTTGTGTCATTTTTCTTCAGAAGTTCCTCAATTGCCTTATCATTCTTGGATTAACATCAATCTATTCCAATGTAGTTGTCAAAAATGATTCAGTTGAATAAAAAATTCAGTTTGAACTAGTCTTAGGAGAAAGTAGAATTTTGTGCTGAGTTAGTAATCTGAATATACACCTGGGTTCCCTCAATAAAATCTCAATAAACTCGATCAAAAAACTCAATAAAAATCTCTGTGTGAAAGAAGTTTGGAATGCCAGATAGTTATTAGTAAAAATAAAACAAAATTTAAAAAA
>VXAZ01007304.1:0-11985 GCA_013399875.1 Gymnorhina tibicen
AAGAGATGCTTCCCCTGCTCCTCTGCAGCAGCAGTCGCTAATCTCTGTGTCCTTGAAGCACAAATTGTTTTGAAAAGTTCGCTCAGTTTTTTTTTTCTCTGTGTCTTGCATCCAGTTTTAAAGGCATAGAAAGGCTCAGGAATCATGTCTGGGCATAGAGCAGTGGTAGGGGATACAACAGCATAAAGTCACCCCAAGACACCAGCAAATATGAGACATGGAGCATGAGGCTTCATGTGCCTTCCTTCCCCACAAGGCCAGAGAAGAAGCAGTGCTACTCAGGGCAGTTTATTTGTTGTCAGTCAGACCATGCTGCATCTAAAGTATTTTTATTCTTTGGTGGCATCTTTTGTCTGAGAAGCTGGTAGCTGTAATCCCAAACTCCTGGTATGAGCTGGCCTTATGGCTACCTAAGTGCTGCATCTGGCTCAAGCCATCCTGTGAGCCTTGGTTGTGGTTGAGCGGAGTCAGCCTGGGATCTCTGTTTTGGAAAGCATTAATCCACTGGTGGCATGTATAGATGTAGCCTTGGGGTTTTTTTTTGGTTTTTGGGGTTTTTTTTTAATTGTTAGGGTTACTGGATTCTCCTGTGCACATATTCTTGAGGAGAAATTACAACTTTTAAAACAGAGGGAACTGAGCAGGTGGGTGGTTTGTTCTTGCTAGATTGGTGACCAGCAGAGTTGGGAGGAGAGGGTGAGTCATGGAGGACCATGGCCACATAGGCAAAGCACAGAGTTCCTGGCACTCCTACAGAGGAGTATGGACAGGGGATGGGGAAGGACACTGGCTTTGTGGTTTCAGAGTAAGTAATGTTAAGGTGAATTTTGGAGGCATATTCTTACTAAAACATGTTTAAAAGTGTGCGACAAAAGGAGTTAGAGGAGATGTGCAAGATGGGAGATGAAACAGAAATAGGAAACAATTAGAAGCGCAGAGGAAGGAGAGCTCAGGACTGAGTAACCAGTCAGGTTTTATGCTGGTTATAAATTAACTGGGATCATACCTCTTGGATCTAAACAGAGGGACTGAGTAGAAAATGAAGCCTGATTTTCCCAGTTGCTTTATGCATCTGAGATACATCCACCAAGAGAATAATTTTAGGTGCTGGTGTGGCACTTCAGAGGAGAGAAGAAAGATTTGAATCACCCCTGAAAAGTCTTTTTTTCCCCTCTGTCTCATTGATTAGAGAGTTAATTGATCAAGTTAGGAGAAATCTGGGCCACAATCTTGTTTGCTTCTTAAATGCTCATTAATTGCAATGAAGTATTTTAAATTTAATTAAGATAAGGTGTGGTGTTTGCCCTACTTTTTAATTCTTTAAGGTATTTGTTCATGACAGATTGAAGCCACCCTAACACCAGACTGATGGGATGTGAGCAGAGGTTTGCTGTGAAACTAATCACAGACCATTTTTAGCCTCACGAGCATGAGGAGATGGACCCGCAACCGTGTAACAATGGCCAATGAGCAATCAGAATTAAAAACAGTTAAGACTGAATTTTCCATTCCTAAAGGCTGTTTTTTTTGCAGTCCAAAATTAATTTTCCTTATCTGATCCCGATTTTCAGCTGCCTTGAGTTCTGCCAGACCATCTGTGTTTAGTCTACTGCTTGCTGGTTTAGGGAGGAATTACCATCTAAAAGGCAGTATTTGTAGTGCTGGCAAGGCTTCCATTTCTCCTGTCTTCACACAGTAAATTTGTTATTTACCACCAAACAACTAAACACATGGGTTTTAAGTAGAATGTTTTCAAATTTCAAGGTCTAAACAAATAAATAAAGGATGAGAGAAAGGAATCCTGATGAGTCAGAGCTGCTTCCCTGTATGCTTTATAATGGGTAGAAGAGAAACTCAGGTATAAGTGATGATGAAAAATATTAAATGCTTGCATATTTTTTAATGCTTGGAAGAAAATCCTCAAATTGTAACTTGTAACAGTCTGCCATCTTAAAAGCTAATTATGTGTAAATTTGATTATAGAAAGGTCTTCTGAAGTATTCAGGCCATATTTAAGATAATGAAGTTTTGTTCCTTAATCCAATTTTTGCTTCTACCTGGAAGAAATTAAAAATCCAAACCATGTACTGTTTCATTTATTAAAAATGTATCATACCTGCTTTACTGTCCTTGTGTATATCTTGGATGTGAACATATAGCTGGGCTGGGGGATGATGGAGCAGCAGCTGCAGTGGTCCCCCATCCACACCAGCTGAGAGGGAGAGGGGTTCCCTGCCATGCTGATCTGGGATCTCTGCCTTCCTCCACTGACTGTATAGGCCTATTGCTAAAGAGATCTGGTTTTTTTCTTCTCCTTGTGTCAGGATTCTGCATGATATTACATACAAGCTGTGTACATCTGTCCTTTCTGGCCTGCCATCTTAATGTGTCTTCATACAGACCATGGTCCTATGCAAGGTCTTGCTGTGATTGCTATTGTCTCTCTGTTTTGGTGAAATAATGTTGAGAGATGAGTCCAGTACGCATTCCCTGTGCTACTGTTTTATACAAGCATGTAAAAAATTATAATTTCTGCTCCAAAGTCCTTGCAATTAACAGTTGAATAAAATTGGCTTGAGAGTTATCACCTGGTGAAATTAAGAACTAACCTTTTAAGTGGTACTAACAATTATTTTATTTTGTTAGGGAAACATATGCTTTGTTGAAAAGGATATATTCTCTCTGAAAATAACCTTGTTTTTTTTTAGGTTTGGAATTGTAAAAATCTAAGCCTGGAATCTAGAGTTCAGTGATTTTGGGTTTTGGGTGATGCCTCAGATTTTAGCTTTTATGTTTGTTTTTTGGGGTTTTTTTTTGCCATTTTAATTCTACATTTTCTTCTAATCCAGTTTTAATATGCTAATAGACATAGTTTCTTTCCTTTCTACTGTCCAGGCCATAGGATTTCTTTGTTAGAAAGCTGTTGGAGAAACTCAGCTTAAATTTTTTTGCTGCACTAGCCCAAGTCATTCTATCCTCCCTGGTATTTGCACTGGTGCCAGTTGCATGGGTCACCACAGAAGGTTGATATTTGCTAATGGCAGTTCTGCTCTGGATTTATGGTGCAGCTATAAGGCAATAGCTAATGAATGCTGGCTGACTGCTGCCCACAACATAATGCTAGCTCTCATTACTGTCTCTGTATGTTCTTTCCACTCACTTGTGTGCTCTTGTAGTCTTCCTACTTTTTCTTTCTCCTGGCTTCCACAAGTCAATATTGGGTTGTTTTTTCCATGGTGTTAGAGAAAAGAGTCTTATCTAGCGTGTACGTATTTCTTTTACAACAGATGGTCTACAAATATGAACATTAGTTCCACTGCCTCTGTATCTGAATTATTTTCTTTTCCCAGGTGCAATATAAAAAAGAAAATGTTCTCCCGACTAAGAGTAGCTGCCACTCCCTGTGCAATGGCATGTCGCAGCACATATACAAAAGAAAAAGGCAAGCCACTCATGTTAAATCCACGAACAAACAAGGTTGGTAGTGTCATTTTCAAATACCTTATCTTCATCTGGTAATCATGAAATGGACCTTGTTCAAGGGTTAAACCACCTCCAGGAGGTGCACTGGGCCGCAGCCAAAAAAGGGTACAGAAGATGGAGAAGTTGGTGATCATTTCAAGTCTACTACCTGGACACCTACAGTACAAGGACTTCCAATAACACCTTCTGCTTCTGTCAGCCTGCGCTTCCCCTGGTTTGCTGTGGCTTGCACAATCAATACCACTGCTTCCTTGTGCCAAATGAAGAGTTGCTGATTGTTGCTGATTACTGGCTTGTTTTTTGGACTGGTTGAATTAAAGTAAAGCTTTAGCAGATAGATGCTGCGGCACTATCTGTCCAGCTAGCAAGGTGACCAAAGCACCAAGCATCCGCCCGCATGGGAGGGGGTGACAGAGCCGCTCGCGGGGGCACGGGAGGGTTGGCGAAGTTCCAGCAGGGTTTCGCCTGACCCACCGGTGGTGAGATCGCACCAAGGAGGTAGGAATGAGGCAGAGGGACTTATTCGGGGTTGAACAGGAGTAACTTTACTGAACGAGGGTAGGATGCGAAGAAGCCCAGAAAACTGTTGGCAGGGGGGTCTTATACCCCTACAGAATGGGAGGGGGAAATATGAAACAACCAATAATGCAGGGACGTGGGGTTTGAATTTAGGCGGGCAAAGGGTACAAAGCCAATAGGGAATAACGTGGGAGGGGAGAAATAACATGGGCCAATGAGGGACCCAGGGACACAGAACCCTCCAGGGAGAGAACCAAACACAGGGGAGAAAGGGAGGAGACGGCAGCGGCCAATTCTGCTTGCTGGCCGTGGAGCCAGCCATTGCACGCTGCAACAGATAGAGTTTTATTTCATAGACTGCAAAAGTTAATTCTGAATTCAGTCTTGCTAGTGATAAAGTATTAGCCTCTCTGTCCTAATTCTGGCTTTTTCCTGGAAGACTGGGATTTGGAACCAAGTTATACCACTAAGAAACATCCCTGTGCAGAGCGTCAGAGAGCATCTAAAATTAAGCCTTGAGTGGAGCTAGCTGGGAGGTAGAGTTATCATGTTAATTCCATGCATTGGGATGAATTTCTCCTAAGAAATTAGCTGTTTTTTCCCCTTCACAAAAATGTTCCTGTTTCCACAACCCCATCCCCAATCTTTTTTTTCCAGAGTAATAGTAGCTTTCAGGAATTTTGAAACAATTAATGTGTAAATTAAAACCAGTAAGAAATGAGATGAGGGCTTTTGGTAGCTGATCCAAGATGTCTAAAGTGGCCAAGAAAGGTGACAAATCTAGCTGCCTCTGACAGGGCATTTCCTGAGCAATTGAGCTATGGAAGCTGGACTCTTTCCTCTGCACAGCAAAACTTTTCTGCCCCCCTCCCTCTTTATTTTCAAAATTGAAAGTTCTGCCTGTAACTATGGGGAGAATTGTTCCAGTGTGTCTTTTTGGCAAGCATGACACTGAAGTGTCCTGAAAAGAAAGGGAAGAAGACAAACTATAGACCTGTAGTCATGTTTCTTGCTGTTTCTTGTACAGTGTAGTGTTGTAGTCCCCGAGCCACCAGTTGAGATGGCTGGGGGACCAGGGAGCCCAGCAGCTCGGTGGTGGGTGAATTCAGAGATCTGACACCCCCCACAAGTCGGTTGGCAGGATCCCTCTCACCTGGTCTTGTGACCTGTGTGAGGAGGGTCCCTCTGATTGGTCAGCAGCCAGAGGGTCACTCTAACCCTTGGGTCACACCCCATTTGCCCTCAGCTGTTGTCCCTCCCCTGTCTGTGCCCCTTGATAAGAACCTGGCAGGCGGAGGCCCGCCCTCTTGCTACCTGGCCTGCTTGGGAGCTGGTCAGGAATAAAACATCGGATTCCTCGCAAGGGCCGCCTCTGACTCTTTGCTTCTGATATCGCCAGAGCTAACAAGCTCTGTGTGGGCTTGGCCACATGCTGCCATCGCACGGGTGAGAGAGAAGCTGTATGCAAGGTGCTGAACACCGCTAGGAGTTCCTGAGCCAGGAATTCTTAGGGGCAAGCAACAGCTTCTACCACCAGCCAAGCCTCATAGCGGCAGTGTAGGATAGTGAGATGCCTTGATATTGCATGAATACAGATTGATAGAGAGAGAGAGATAACTGTAGAAGTTGGAGACTGGCTGACTGCAAAAGTAAAATTGGGATTGCTGTGTCAGGGAAGGAGAAAAGAGTAGATTGGTGTGATTTGTCAAGATCAGATTATCTTGAGACTTTTCTGAGCTATAAACACTTTGACATGCCATTGGAAATTATTTCAAGCCCTGTAAACTTTTCCAAGTGCAGATTATGCAACTATATTCAGAAACAAAAACAACAGGTCATTTCTTATCGTTTGCTTGTTAATAGCAGTTGATTTTTTCATTTTTTGAATGTCTCCAAGAAATTATACTTGTGAGAGGAAAAACCTTTACACATTTGTTCATCTCTGTTGTATCAGTCTGTTGTTAAGGCTGATGTCTGTTTGAAAGGATCTGTAAGCTTGTGAAGTGGTACTGCTTGATACTGGATGCAGTATCTGTATAGAAATGTATTTTGGAAATTCAGCAGAGAAATAAATGAATGATTAAATACACAAAGTACTTTACCCCTTGTGCTTTTCTTGCCCACAGTGTATATNCAGATAAAGGGTTTTATCTCTTGCTGGCAGCTTGTTGAGATCATCATTTTATGACTCGTGTTTTATTTGCTTATGTTTTGTTTTTAAAGACCCTATCAACTCTACAGAACATTTGGTCTCCTTTAATGTGTGGGCCCTTAAATAACTGCAAGAGGGCAGCATCACTAACAAACCACCTGTTCTTTGTGCAAATTAATCTCCTCTTATTCTTTGCCACTGGAGTAGGTTTTTCTCTTACAATTTATTTTTTAATTTTCTTTCCCATCCTTACCTGTCTTTTGTAGGTACACACTATGCCTCCATCAACTGATTTGGGGGTTTATGTTTGAAGGTCAGCTTTCAAGTGTTTATTGTCAGGGTAGCTCAGAAAAGGTCATGAGCTATGTCAGTAATGCCCTAGCTGTTGCAGCCAAACAATTGCAGAACCAACTGTAACTGTGTTGCTGGCATCCATGTATGTTCACAGTTTTCCATGATGTTTGATTTCTGTTCTGTGACAGGGATTCAAATTATAGTTAATTGGATTCAGGACCTTTTATTCTGCTGGAGATCCCTGCTGTGCCAAGGCAGCATTTTAAACTTGTTGAATGCTTAGAATACTGTTACAACAATCTAATTTGTTTAGTACTGGCAATTAAATTGCTATTTATATTATGGTAATGCTTCAGATTCTGTCTGAAGGGCCAGGATTTCTTCCAGCACAGAACAGATGATGCATGAGTAGATGATCCGTGACCTTGGCAATGTCCGTTCTGCCATGTAGAGCAGTATCAGTATGTCTTTATCTTCACTGGAAATGTGTGACCTGTAACATTATTTGTATGTTTGCTTTCTGTGTGCTTGCAGCAAATTTGTGACTGAATAATTTGTGATGCTTTCTGCATTTTAGTTGGTGATTTTTCTACCTTGTGGCATCAGTTCCTGATACTAAGTGCCTGACTGTATTTTGTACAGTTGATTCCATTACCCTTTTTTCTATGACTCTGTTCCTCAATATTGTTTGGTTATTTCATTCTTTAATATTGTACTCCTGTACTGACTATGCCTCACAAATTGATGTTCTGGCAAATAGCCAAACGTGTTTCCAATTTGGAATAAACCAACCTAATGAAAAAAACTAACCTAAAGTTAAAGCTAGTTGGACAAAATCAATAGGATAGGACAAGAGAAGGTGAAGAAAAGATTGTATGAACTTGAAGATTTAAAAGCAGATGTTACCTTCCCCTTCCTCTGCCCTTTCTCACCATGCTGGTTTCTGACACATTTGATTTCTTTTATTTTAATACTTTTTAGATTGTGTTAGTTTGGTTAAGCAGCCAGGGTGTAGAATACACAATGCCTATCTGCCTTCCTGGGCACACCAAGATAAACAGGATGTGGAGATGTAATGCACATGGTAATTGTCATGTCGCTAAGTAATGCAGTGCTTGAGATATACTACCAGCAGTTTCTGATCAGTCTTGAAGAAAGATCCTGGTAGGCAGGAAACTGATGGAAACAGCATGTACAAACATGCAGACACCCAGCCCAGAAGTCCCACCACAGATTTTGTGTCCTGCCTAAGTGGTTTGGAGATGGAGGGATTCTTGGTTGGAGGTTGCATGCCTGTGCATCTGCAGCTTTTATCAGCTTCTTTGTGATCTGCATGCTTTTAAAAGGAATTAAATGTAGAAAGATGAAACAGTTTAATATGTAACTAGCTTTTACCATCTGTCTGAAAAGACACTAAGTGCCAAAGCTGGTAGGTAGCATTGCACCTCATTTAAATTAGATCTGCTGTTCTGTTCAGGACCCATGAGCTGTTGGCATGATGAGTGGAAGAAGGAAGGAAGCTGTCTTAATTTTTTGTTTGTTTGTTTCTTTTTCTAATTGTAGGATTAATGCCATTAAAGGAGAACAAAAGCAATGGCATCTGCTCAGTTAGAAAAATAGCAGATTAATAAAATGGCTCTAAGGTATTCAGGGATGCTATATGGTGTAGCTGAACCATTACAGTTGTGATGCACATGATTTGCAATGTACAGCTTCATCATAACCATCGGTGCTTGGAAACAAACCCTAGAGAGGCTGGATGACTTTTGTTGCTAGTGTGTCAAGGCTTTCTGTTTCTGACTTTTTCCCATTTTTTTCAGGGAAAAATTAGTAAATGAGAGCTACTGTGGGTTAGCTGTCTGGTTCAGCAGCCAAAGTGATTTACATCTGGTTCCACATATACAGAGGTGGTACAAGAAGTGGTGGTATCTTTGCCCATGGAGAGATGGTGGTCTTTAAAGGCTGAGTAACCTGGTGAGGATCTGGGTCATTTCACAGTTCAGCAGGGAGTAGATTGCTGTGCTGTGTCAGCCACACCCTCTAATATACATATATATATGCTGTTTCTGGAAGAATTAAGATATAAAATTGAGTTTTAAAAAATGAAGGAGGAAAGAAATCAAGGGAGATTTCCATATTCTACACTGTTCTCATAAACAGAGAAACTCTGAATCTATGGTTGAGATAGCAAAGACACCTTTGATTCATATGAATGAACTTTATTAATTTGCAGTGGAGGCATCTTGTACAATAGTGAACTTTGATTTAGCAAAAGGAAGCAGAGTTAAGAGAAGCAGCCCACAATCCAATGTAAGATCTCCTTTATTTTCAAGATGTTTATGATGCTACTTCAAAGGCTATGATATACTGCTGAATATGTTCTAACAATGATTAGAAGCTACATGAAAACCATTTATTAAATTTTCCCTGTGAAGTAGGCTAACTCATTTTCCAAACAGTGGCATGGTTGAACATATTCTGTATTTAGATCTTTATCAAGGGCTTTGAATGGGGTTTTTGTTATAAACTGTACAGGTTTTCAGAATGCTTGAGAGCATTTATAGTATCAGTTAAAAGTATCCCCTCATATATGCCTGCAAGACTTTGTAGGTGGGGAAAAATTATCACCACTAGTACTTCTCTACTTAGAAACATCTCAGTATTATTCTGTGGTACTGTACAGATCACGCTTGCAGGATTCAGGTTTCCTGTTTACCTTCACGCAAAATAGGCAACTAGAATTTTTATCTGCCGGTATTCATAGCCCCACTTGCTTTGTGCAATAGAGCTCAGTTGTTAGTGAGATCCCAGTGCCAGATAGTTTGTGGATTAAAGGCAGTACGTGATGATTCAATGTGAGCTTGTCTTAACTAAAAAAACTGTCAAGACTTCATTTTACTGGTCTTTTTTTTCTTCCCCACAGCAGTACATAGGTTTTGTTGCAATAAATTTGTCCATGTGGATTAATTAATTCATTTGTGGTGTTTGAAGTGTGCTGGGTTTTCTCCTAGATGTGCTTCCTGCTTTGTCTGTACTATCTTAGAAAGGGCACCTGGTGTTTTTTTTCTAAACTGTATAAAGGATTAAGGAAACTAATCTAAGTGAAAGTCAGTACATAACAGTCAGAGAAAGAACACCTAGCACGGTAGGTCAAAGAAAACCAAAAAGTAATCCATGTGACTTTAACACAAATTATTACAGTATGCCACTAGGCATTTAATCCTAGTGGAAACCAGAGGGAATTTGGCCCTTAAATAAGTGCTGGGATCTTGTAGAGGATGTGTGTTTTGTCTCAAACATTCTGACTGTTAGGAAAGGAAAGATGTGATTGGAAGAGAGGGTCCTGCGGAGGTGGGGCAGCACTGTTCTGAGCCAACTTCCTGCTCTGCCTTGAGACTCATGGTCAGTCCTCCCCTGGACTCACTTCCTGAAGAAGGGCTCAATGGGCTGGCTGTGCAGGGGTGAACAAAACGGAGCCTAGTTTATGTAAGAGGCATTGTCCTGGTTCCAGCCCAGATCAGTGGGAGGGGATGTGGCCAAGACGTTTTTTTGATACCACCTTATGTTATATCCAGGGTTGGGGAATAGGGACTCTCGCTTCCAAGAAGAAAGGTGTTCCTTTTCTGGTGGAGAAAGCATGGTGGTTGGAGGGACGCCGTCAGTCATTGTTTCATTGTCCCAGGCTTGGTGAGCATTTTGCATGTAAATCTCTGTCCACTTTTGTTATTAGTATTGTTGCTGTTACTGTTTGTTTTCTTATCTCATTGCTGTTTCCAGTAAATTATTCTTATCTCAACCCCAGGATCTCTGCCTTTTGTGCCTCCCACCTGAGGGGACAGGGGAGCGGCTTGTGGGGTTTTTTTTAGTACAAAATTGGGGAATACTATTCCTAAACCACAACAGGTGTGCACCAGGTTAACTATAAAAGGAAGCTGACTGTGTCCCCTTGCCCTCCTTTTCTTCTCTTTCTCTTTTGCTTTCTTTGTCTCACAACCCCAGCTCTGGACCATCCATGTGGCAAGACCAATGTGGGATTTAAGGACTGGTGATATTTTTTGTTCTTTCTCCCTTTTCTGTCTTTATTTCTCTCCCCCTTGCTTTGCCTGGGCAAAGCACGGCTAGCATATTCTACCCCGTACTCCATACTGAAGTTTGTTGGGGGAGTGGGGAGATTGTGGAAGTGTGTTGTGGCTTGTGAGCCAGCACCTTTGAGGAGTTTGTTGTGGGAGTTGAAAATTTATTGAAGTGTACTGTACAAAATTAAGGGCTTGTTAGTCAACACTTTTGAGAGGCGTATTGTAAAATGTAAGGGCTTGTTGGCTGTCTTGGTTTGAAAGACAGATGTCTGCTAAGGAAGGCAGGAGCCCCCCTTGGAATGGAAAATGCAACCCCCTTCCCTCCGAATTATTATAAATTTGAAATTAAGGGGCTTTCAGGCAAAGATATGAGGAATAGGAATAACAGCTTTTTTTCCATATATATATATATATAACAAAGCAATAATACAGAAACACTGGTTTAACCTGACAGAGTCAGAGTATGACCTGACACCCTGCCGGGCAGGGTGTTGGTAGCAGTCCAATTAGGTGATAGCTGCAGTTCTCTTTGAAGTGGTTCTGTTGAAGCGGTGATCTTGTAGAAAAGGTCTGGTCCTCTTCCGAAAGTCCAGTGGTGGTTATGTAGCTCTTGTCCTCTGGGATCCCAGCAGGTAAGGCTGCTTGTGCTGTTCCAGACCCCAGATTTTATCCAGGTGGGAATGCTTGGTTCCTTCCCCCTGGGCAGAGCCTCTCACAATGGGATGGTGAGTCATGGGGCAAGGCACTGATGGGCCCATTAACAGGAGATAGTCCGGAGGGGGGAGGCAAGGAACATTGCTACACCTGGTTTCAACAGCTCATGGTAATAGAATACACTGTAACCCAGGACATTGGCCAACACCTTTTGAGTCTAAACAGTGGGCTGTTTGCTGGAATTATGGTGACTGTACAATAAAAACATAAGAGTTCCCTGACGTGTGTCTGGTGTCTGTTCAACCTGATGAGAATTCACAATGAACATCATGTCCCCTACCAGTGGGTCATGACATTTTAAGTACCTCTGAGAACATCCATCCCACTGAGATGAATTTCTGAGTGCCTCCTAATTTACTGGGACTTGCTCACTGGTTCTGTCAAACTGCACTATGATTTATAAAATGAGGGGAAAGGCTAGGAAATTTGTAATACTGCAGCTCTCAGGCACACTGGTTTAAGGAAAATCTCCATCCTGTGAGGTGCTGTATGGAGCTGCAATCTCAAATCCAAAACAAGAGGCAGCTGATGGTTGTGGACAAAGATAATAAATTGGAATACAGCAAGTGTTGGGGTCTTTTTATAGTTCTGTTCTAGTTGGAACAAGGATTAAATGGAGGCTGAGGGAATTCAGATGTCTGAGTTAGGCCTGGGCAGAAACTAAAGCATCTTTTAATGTGGTAAGATGTAATTATCATGCAAAAAAACATCTGGAATTACTTACTACTGTTAGCGTAGAAACACATA
>VXAZ01007309.1:0-45313 GCA_013399875.1 Gymnorhina tibicen
TTCTCTAACTTCCTTGAATCAACCTCAGCAAAAGTAACTGTTCTGAAAGCAGTGGAGTTGCACAGGCTTGAGTGAGAGCTTGGGAGCAGAGCCAGCACCACCCTTTTTATCAAAAACATTTTCTTGATGAGTTATATTGGAAATACCAAAAATAATTTTAGGAAGTAATTCTTTAAACCAAAATTTTCAAGCGTAACATCGCTGTGCAGCTCCTTCTGTGAGTCAGCGGCTCTCACCCCCATCTACCCACTCGCTGGTGGGATTCTCTGGACAGCTGAGCAGTGGCCAGTTGTTGTAGTCCCCGAGCCACCAGCTGGGATGGCTGGGGAACCAGGGGGCTCAGCAGCTCAGTGGTGGGTGAATTCAGAGATCTAACACCCCCCACAAGTCAGCTGGCCGGGATCCCCTCACCTGGTCTTGTGACCTGTGTGAGGAGGGTCCCCCTGGTTGGTCAGCAGCCAGACAGTCACTCTAACCTTGGGTCACACCACATTGGCCCTCAGCTGTTGTCCCTCCCCTGTCTGTGTCCCTTGATAAAGAACTTGGCGGGCGGGGCCCGCTCTCTTGCTACCTGGCCAGCCTGCGTGCCGGTCAGAATAAAACATCGGATCCCTCGCAAGAGCCATCTCTGGACTCTTTACTTCTGATACCGCTCGAGCTAGCAAGCTCTGTGTGAGCTTGGTCGCGTGCCTCCATCGCACGGTGAGAGAGAAGCTGTATGCGAGGTGCCCAGACACCGCCAGGAGTTCCTGAGACAGGAATTCTTAGGGAAAAGCAACAGTTTCCTCCACCAGCCAGGCCGCACAGCGGCAGCCAGTCCTACAACAAGGAAAAGTTTTGAGCTATTTAGCAGTGAGAAGTTGCCCTCTGACATTTCTCTGGGTGCTGCAGGTATCCAAGCATGGATTTGGTGAAAGGGGCTGAGGCTTCTTCCTGTGCACCCAGGTGTGAGCAATCCCTGTCCCTCTGTGGCTCCTGCGTGGTCCTGCAGCTCAGATCCGAGGGGGGGGGAGGGAAGGAACACAGTCCAGCTGGAGGAAGCCAATTTAAGAATCATTAGGAGAGTTGGGACTAAGATCTGTCTGTCCAGGTGGTGAGTGCTGCAGTAGCTTCTCTTCTCGTGGTGGGCACCATTACTGACGGATCCATGGTGTTGTCTTGGCAGTGGGTTGAACTGGGAGCCCCACTCCCGTGCTGTGGAGCAGGTCCACCTGCGCTGCACCGAGGGCTCCCTGGAGTGGATGTACCCAGCACGAGCCCTGCGAGTGGTCCTGGAGCCCAACCTGGCCAGTGCCCAGCACACCACGGTCTGCATCAAACCCGCCAGCAACTTCCAGGGTGCCAGCATCTATGTGGAACATGCTGGGCAGCTGCACCTGGTGGTAAGCGAGGCAGAAGGGGCTCGGCCCCACCACGTGTCCTGCTTCAGTGCCCACACGCCACAACGAGTGGCCCTGTTCCTGCAGGCCAGCCCGCAGAAGGACATCAGCCGCCGCACCGCCAGCTTCCAGTACGAGCTGCTGAGCAACCAGGGCACTGCTGGCCCCGATGTCAAAAAGATGGCCCTGGTCGAAGGTAGGAGCGGGGACTCCACTTTTGGGGCAGATCTAAGGTGGCAGCTGATCCCCATTGAGCTGGTGCATCCCTGGTGACAGAGGCTGTTTTGGGATGAGGGGTTTGGCATTGCAAAGAGGCCCTTCTGCCCAGCAGTGCCCTCACTGAGAACATCCTCTGTGCTTATTTCCTTGCTGTGGTTATATTTGCATAACAAGAATTTTGCTTTGCATCTGATCACAGTGCTGTTTAAGCTGGTAGTTCTGCCCCATTTCCTCTCTGAATTCCCCAGTCCTTTTGCAATAGGATGTACTATAGTGTTAGTAACTGCTCTGTTTTTTCTAGCTATATGCCGTCCTTGTGACAACGTGGAACTCCTTATGGCCATTTGCAGCAGTGATTTTGGTAAGCTGATTAAAGGGGAGTCATTCTGCCTTTAATTTATATTTTTATATATTTATATTATATTTATATAATCCAAAAATTATTTGGATTTATTTGCTGCTTTTTTAAAATAATGGTATGACTGTGCTCTCTGATCTGGGAAAGAAACTGTCGAAAAGAATCTGAGTGGGGGGCAAAGTGAAACCTAGAAGGGAGAAGCTTTGCTGCCAAGGTCCTCACTTCCTGCAGGCAGAACGGTTATGAACTAAAACTGAACTGTGAGTAATCCTCACAGGTGTGCTGCTGGCTCGTAGGTGTAGCTGAGTCACATGTGTGTAGATGTACACTCAGGCTGAACGTGCTTGGTGTGGTCATTTTTATTCCCTTTGTCTGTATTTCTTTTATGCCAGTTATGAATATGCCTTCTCTCTCCTCTCACAGTTTGCACGCTTCCCAGTTCTTTTTCTGCAGAGGCAGTGAGTTGTTTGCAACTTAGCTAAAGATTTCATGTGATTTAAACTTCCTTCAGTGACATCCTGGTTAGGTTTTGTGCCTTACGAGAAAACAGCACAGTTAATAGTACATAAGAAAAAAATAAGTAATAGTTATCTGATAATACATTAAAAGCTTTTTCCATTTTTCTTAATAATGCAATAGATTTCTTTCAATTGTGATTTGTTAATTTTATTCCCATATTTTTCCACATGCATATTTATACCTCTTTGATTAGTTCAAATAGCTAAAGCTGTAGAGCTGCCTCTCCACATAGCCACAATTCCATTGCTGTAAATGTACTTACATAAAGAAATAAAATTACGAACTCCATATTCGATATTCAAAAGCCCCACCAAATCACTGCCTTCCTGCCAGGGCTCACCATGCTTTAAGGCTGATAAAATCAGACACCAGCATCACGGTGCAAATACAAAACCAGTGCAGAGCGTGCTTCCCTTAACAGTGCTCCACAGCTGGTAATTTTTATTCTTCTTCTCAATTAATTGGTGCCATCCAGCCCTGGATGTTTGTTTGTCCTGGAGGAAGGTGCCGGTTCCCAAGCAGGCGCTCTCCCCGCCAGAGCCACCGGAGACTGACAGATGTGGGGGCCCAGGCACACAAAGGGGGCACTCACACTCACAGCAGCAATGGACCAGGAGAAACAGCCCTTTGAACTGACTCTATTTATGGCCTGACTTCCTTGCCCTGCGCTCACAAATCGCTATCATCGGCTTTTTAGATTAGAGAAAATAGCTGCTAATGAAAGTGTAAATGACACTGGGAGTGAATGGGGGCTTTATGGCTATCCTTAGCATGGGGGTCTGCAGTCACTGCACCCTGAGCAGTGCAGGAGCAACTTGGAGCACCAGGAACAAATGCACTATAGCTTGGCTATAGACTTGACTGCATCTGATTAAAAATGATCACACAAAGAGGGAGACAGAGAGCAGAGACATCTGTTACACAAAATTTTCGATTCCCTTGGAGATGTAAATAAATAAGGAAGTTCTTGGTAACCTCAGAGATAACGTTTTTCTGCATTTTGGGTTGTTGAGTTTTCTTCACAGGAGTGAAGGAGTTTTGTGGCAGGAGGGTGGTGATGTAACCTCTTGCTGAAGAGCTCTTTCTCAAATGGTGAACGCTTCTGAGACTTCTATGGATGTGGGATTGAAATTAATTTAATCAGTAGAAGAGTAATTGATTGCTGTGAAAAATGGGGGCAGTGACAATGAGACAGGTGGCTTCAGGACAGCAAACACCTGTCAGATGGGATGCTTCACTCTCCATATGATTGATGTAAAGAATGCTTTCAAACAGAGACTATGGCTTCTTGTGCTTTCCTTCCAGCTAGGATCCTTCTGGAAGAAGAAGGTACATGTATGCAAAGTGATTTTTAAATAAGGCTTCAAATAAAGTCACTTTAAGAGTTCTGAGTGTTGTTCATCATCTCCCAAACTGTCTTTTGGTGGATGGATGACACTGTCTTTTGAGAGGGAAAAAAAACACTAAACCTTTAAATGAAAAACTTTTAATAAGCTCTCATTTTTTTCTGACCAAATCATGTTCTGATTCTTCTTGGATCAACCTCTATTAGTGCTGTGAAAACCTAAGAGCTGGACTCAGTGATAGTCAGGAAGGAGGTGTCTGTGATAGACATTGTCTTGGAACACAAGCTGAAAAAAATTAATTCCTGAGCTGACCCCTTGCCATGTGCTTTTTTATCCTCCACTATGCATTATTAAGCAAGGTCGATGGTTTTTCCTCTGGTGTAGCTGGTTTGAGTAGTCATAAAGCACAATTCCAAGGACATAGCACAGCTTGTGTGGGGATCCCCTGTGCAAAGGGTGCACTGTAAGCTCAGAAATGTGCCCATGTGCAGATGGTAGGTGTAAAAACTGCACAACAAAGCTGCTCTCCAGTTACGTCATTTGGTGAGCTCGTAGTACCTGAGCTGTTCTCCTGCTGCTCCATAACCATCTCCTGTCTTCTTCACATCCAGTGGTGAAAGGATCCATCCGGAATGTCTCCCACGACTCAGAGAACCACATGTCCCAGGTCGACGTCAGCGTCCAGAAAGTCTACAGGCAGAAAAACCGGATTTTCCAGCAGGAGGAAGGGAGTGGAGAGTGGCGAGGCCCCATCCGAACCCTTCTGCAGTGCAAGGTGAAGAAGGGAGGGGGAGATTTCCTCTTCACGGGGAATGAACACTTTGGGGAAGCCTGGCTGGGCTGTGCCCCTCGCTTTAAGGATTTCATCTTGGTTTACCAGGCTGCCAGAGAAAGGGGAGCCAACCCTTGTGAGTTTGAGCTCCACTGACCTGACAGACACTTGCTGAGAGTTGAAAAATTTCAGCCCAGTCTTTGGATACTGAGTCTGGAGCAGAATTAAAACCAAGGACTGACATTAACAATTCCACCCAAACTGGGACCTGGAGGATTTCCTGAAGATAATGGCTCTGTGAGCCCTGTGAACTCTGGCTTTTAACTCACATTAATTTCTCTTTCTTCACATCTGCTTTGCCTCATAAAATAACTGGATTTTGGAAAGACAGTCTTGGGGGAGGTTAGAAAGCAGCCTGTGCTCAGTACTACAAAATTCTCTCTAACATCTTTTGCTCTGTGTATGTTACGTGCTTTTTCTCTAGATATTTTTGTCTTCTCCCCAATCTCTGCTTGCTTTCTCTTCCTTTATAAGCAAATGTGAAAATTCTCTCTAACCTGGGGAAAAAAACTACCTCTAAAGCAAAAAAGCCCTTTCTTCCTTCACCAAGAGCTACTTGATTTTTAAAATGGAACATAGATGCTGTAAAAAGTACATGCTTTTTTCTGACATTGAAAAACATTAAGGAGTTTAATACAAGCACAGACAAAATGCAACTAAGTCGCCTCCTTAAAGTTCTGTTGAACTAATTTAGGATCAAGAATTGCTCATGATGGTATTTTCACCTAAATTATCTGCCTCTTTTCAATTAGCTTTTGTTATTTGAATGGTGGCTCCTCCCACCCCCCCTTGTACTTTAGCCAGACTCCCATAATTGCCTGTATTTTATGTAAATGGAATTGCTACACTGTAAAATGATATACAAATGTGTCTACCACACAGAGCCCAATAAATGGTGTGAATAAACCCATTATTTCCCATGTAATGGCATCTGATTGCAGCCTGGGCAACAGATGTGAGGGCTGACAGATGTGAGGCCATGACAGGGCCTGGAGAAAACTGAATGAGGAGAACTCTGACAGGCCACAATTAATTGACTTTTGAAATTACTCCTTTTTTCCACAGTTCTACTTGGCTGAGCAAGATTCACAAATTGCTGTCTTGAACTTTTTTATGGCTGCCAATGAAAGTCTAAATGACATGAGCTTTGAATAGGAGTCCTACAATGACCACGCTGTGACACGTTTTTAACTGACATACTGATTATTTGAGAAGTAGCAGCCACTTAATTGGGAGGGCATTAGGAAGGGGGGAAGAAATAGACGGGAGTCAGAGGACTGGCTATAGAAATACAGTCTGTTAAACACTAACCAATACAATTTTATTAATAAAGAATGTCCTGATAAACATTTTTACATATATTCACAGAGAGTATGAATTGGAGTCTAAGTCAGTTGTTCTTTGTGCTGTGAAAAAGTGATCACAAAGCTAAATCAAGAGGAAATGTCATTAGCAAGGAAGAAAACAGACCTTGTATGATGGTCTGACTGCCCTGGGGCCCCAGTACCTGCTCAGGACCCTGGCTGTAGTCACAGTCAAGTTTACACAGGCTTAAAATACCTCTTTGTCTGTCTTTGGAAACTGAGGCCAAACTCTGGCAGACCTAATTGACCTCCTAATCCCAGGGACATCATGGGACAAGAGTGAAGATGAGGATTTTTCCTCCCCTTAGTTTCTGTAGTATCTGTCACACTGCTCAAGCAACAGTGTGTGAGTCTGTGAACTCTTCGGAGAGTTTCTTCCCCAAAACCTTCCTCAGCCCAACTCACTTGGAGAACTTTAGGTGGAAATGTTAAACTTGTTTCATGGATGCCTTTGTTTGGGCTGATTTTTAAATCTATTGAGCCACCAGAGCAGCTCCCTGCTGAGTTGTTTTCCACTGGCCACATGGGGAGGCAGCAGCTTGCAAACCACACCCGCCTCAGTTTGATTTCTCTGGAACCATTGCTGCTTCCAGGTGTAACTTAGGCTGGCAGATGATGCATGTCACCTCAGGCTTTTTTAAGCAATCCTCCACTGTGTCTTTAATTGTCCATCTTCCTGCAGCTGACAACCATGGTTTTGCTTACCCAGAAAGGTCTCCAGTTTTGTTTACTGGGAAAGATGATCTCCTCATCCTCAGTGAGGATGCAGCATTACCGATAATGAGTGTGTAGCTCAGGGAAGGAGGCACTTTAGGACCAGTCCAGATGACAGCACAGCTTCTGCAGCTCTGCTTGCCCCCGCCCCAGCTCTCCTATAACCCAGTGAGTGATGCACTAAAAGACTTGTTCTTTATACTCTGTTGTGTCTTCACTTCTGCCTCCCTCACTGCTTCGACCCTGAGCACAGAACAAAACATTCAGAGTTAGGGTTTACCATGAATATTTATTGAATTCAAACCATCCCCACTCACCAGGCAGCTCCTGGAGTGGTTACAGGCACATGGACCAGATGGCACAAAATCCACAGTGGTGGCCCTGCCTGTGTCTGGCTGGCACAGCTACAAACAATAACACACCTTATACAGACTGAAGTACAGGGCTTATATATCAGTACAATCAACAGGTTTATAACTACATAAGCATTTCTTTTTCCAAATACACTGTTTTACTGATGTCTTTCATTGAAGATTAAATTTAAACATTTATTTTCATTCAGCAACCGTTTCTTGACTTACTCTCACTCGTATATTAAAATGCAGATCAATCCCCATCCTGATGGCATTAACACCAGAATTAGTTCTTTTTCTAGGCTAAATAGCATTCTTTGTAATACTAAAAGGAGAACTACAATTAAAATATATGCTTCTATATATGTCTTGTTTAAAACCAGTACAGCTCTGACAGGTACTGCCCGAGTAAAACCACTTCAGTTGTGTTGAAAAGGTTTTTAAATTATAATTTATCATGTTGTAACTAGTATTTTTCCTAATGTTATATCATACTTATGTTCCAACATATTCAAGATATCTGAAGCTAACCAAAACAACATTTTTCAGAAGCCCAGAGATTGGTCCTAGTAATGCCAAGGTCACCATTTCAATCCCCATATGGGTCATTCACCTAAGAGCTGGACTCAGTGATCCTTGTGAGTCCCTTCCAACTCAGAATATTCTGTGATTCTGTGAATTCCAAATTAACAGAACTTCATTCTATGATTTCTACTCATTCATAGCACAAAAGAAAGCAAAACAGAGGATCAGGAGCCCAGCAGAATGCTTGTTTCACTGCCTGGTAGTCCAGGGCACCTCATGTGTTCCACACGGTTGGTCCTACACCAGTGTCCCATGTCAAGAATCCCCCTTTGTCCAACAAGGCAGAATAAAAGCTGCTCTTTACTTTGTTTAGGTGTCACTCCAGACTATGGCCACAGAGGCCCATAGACTCAGTACTGACACCTCTTTAAAGTCAAGAAGCAAGGAGCAGAGGATGGGGACTTCCTCCACTGCACAGACTGCTGGAGCACGTTTTTGCCCATGACCAAGGGGACAGAGTACTCCTTCAGCACCCTGCTGAGTGGATCTGCAGCCCTGTGGCACAGCCAAGCAGCAAAAGGATTTCTTAGAGGGAACTGCTCTTATCTTTCACTGCTGAAAAACTGGAAGAGCAGAAAACCCAGTTTGTCATTCACTGTTGGCTCCCAGCAGGACACATCCTCCTTCTGCACCTTTTGAAGTGTTCTGCTCAAGTTGGCGGTTTTAGTGCTGACCATGCTTTGGAAAGTTGGAGACCCTTGAGAGAGAAGACCTGCTCCAAAGACAGCCATGGCACTTTTAGATCCACCATCAATTCCATATCCTATTCTGACCAAAAAATTGGAAGAAATCAGACTTGTGCTATCCTTGACAAAGTACTAAGAGTTTACAAACGAAGTAAAAATAGAGACACCAAGCCTGAATTCCTGAAAGCCTCTCTCCAAAGCACTTTGGCTCACGTGGAATGTAGTCACAGAGGTTCTTTTAAGCCTTCTAACAATTCCCTGCCAAACTGCCAGCAGTGGCTTTGTGTTCTATTTCACCAAGTCCTATAAGGGGAGTTTTACAAATCCAAGTCCAGGAAGGTTCTTGTGTGAGCTTCCCGTGAGCTACAAGAAATAAGAGCTGGCACAGTAAGTCCAGAGGCACCAGCAAGATACAGGCCCAATAACTATGAGATCCAAGTACCTTGACTGCCTACAGATTGTTTTAAAGTTGTAAGGAAGAAGTACAGATTTCTCTGTACCTGGTGAGAACTTCTGAAGACATACCAAAACCCAAAGAACACCAGGAGAATTAAAAATCCATCCCAGGGGGAATGTATATTCTCCTTTGTGCTAATTCCCTGTATGTCAAAAGACTCACCCTGTCTGCCCACAGGCTTCATGCAGAGAGGAACCAGCATTTTCCAGGTACTTGCACTCTGTCTTGAGACTCCTCAAATTAGAGTCCCAAAAAACTGCAAGAAATCCAGTTTCTACTACCTGAACAACAAAAGATAACACCAGCAGAGAATATCCCACCTCATAAAGAGGAAAAGCTTTATGACAGGAGACCCTGCTTTAAGCTAAAGATACACCAGCAGAGAACATCCCACCTCATAAAGAGGAAAAGCTTTATGACAGGAGACCCTGAGACCAAGAATGCACCCGCTTAACTCCTCAGCACATACAAAAAAACCCAACACTGAAGAGCCTTCAGTGTGAAGATGTGAAGCATGTTCCGGGTCAGACGATGACAAGGAATGCTTCATCTCACAATCTTCATCACAGGATGCATACCACTGCTCTGCAGGATGTCTTCCTGACAACTCTCTGGTGTATTCCCAGTGTCTGGGCTGATGTCATTTGTTTCCTGGTGATTCTAACACCATTTCTTTCCCATCAATTCTAAAAGTCTCTACAGTTCCATTCTGATGAGACTTGTCATATTGGCTTTTATAACTCAGAGCCGTAAGACCTGAACTTAGGGATTTCAGCAGCTCCTTCTGTAGCATCTGGTGGAGTCATACACTGAGAACACCTGTATGGACAATAGTCTGTGCACAGACAAAAAGGCAACAGTGAGACCTCCCTCAAAGCCTGAATTTGTCAAGGAATTCTTCCTGTTTCTTTCTCAAAGGGGTTATTGTTACCCATGGAACACATTATAATTCTGTTGCTCCTTTACAGCAAACCACAGAAGCCACAGGGGCCACTGAAGACATTTAACAAAGGTTCACATTTTGACTTTAATTTTAGGGCAATCAACATCTTTGCAAACCATTGTTGTTTTTGCTATCACAGTTTTGCTAAATCACTATCTAAGGGCTTTAGCAATTCAGACCGAAGAACTGGCAGATTTCCCAAACTGCTTAGAAGAGATGATAATTTTTGTATCAAACAATCAATCTTTGAGACAGATTATCTGTGCTGTAAGTGAACTAAACTGAGATACAAGACCTTACTCTTTCATGTGACAGAGAGAGAGAACAGCATCACTGGAAAACAGCCAGAAGGCTGGGTACAAGGCTTCAGTGAACTGGGCTTTGAATTTATAGATCAAGTTATGCTTCTCCCCCACCGCCATGAAAATCACAAAGCCCCCCTCGCAGTGGAGCAGCACCCCAATCTTGGTAGCCTTTGTGATGGGCAAGCACTTTTCAGCGTCATTGTGCCAGGATGATATTTTGGAGTTGAGCCACTCGATGCACCAGGACTTGCTGTTCCTGCCCAGGCGGCTCTCGGGGCCCTGCCGCTCCATGCTGCCGTAGCAGATGCCGATGCCGCAGAAGCTGTTCTGCTGCAGCTGCACCTCCCAGTAGTGGATGCCTCTCTTGAAGCACTGGAAGCCCAGCACCTGGCGGTAATCAGTGAAGCGCTGAGGGTGGTACTTGTGACCTGTGAAGGTGTCTGAGATGGACATCCTGGTGTAGTTCTCAGACAGAACCACGGTGTTGTGAGCTGTGTTGTAATCCAGCGTGATGTTGGCAGCATCTGCAATGACATGAATCACTTGAAGGTACTGAAAACAAAGTACTTTTATTTATCCTGTCCCACCTCAGCACTTGTTCCCATGTTTATCTGCCAGCTCTGCTCTCCTCCTCAGCGCAGCCAGTTCTTAGGGCCACAGTAAAAGCTGCTGGGTTCAATTGCAGTTCTACGTTACACAGCAGGCAAATGGAGGGCAAGTTTTCTTCCTTCCTGCAGCCCCACAGGATCCCTTTATCACCCAAATACACCCTGGCAAAAGAAGGCGACTGCTGATCTGGCAGCAAAAGGTATGCCACATTGTATAGCACCTTAACAAGTCATCATGGGTTCACACAAAAGCCTGCATTTCATTTTAAAAGAATCCAGTATATTACACGGTGTTTCCTAATTGCTGTCCTTTTGGGGGAAACCAAAGTCATTACTTAAAATCTTCATTTATCTTCATAAAGATACATGAATGCTGAAGATGAATTTGATTCATCTGGCAAAAGAACCACTTGAAACCTCCTGCCCCCTCTTTCTCCAGAAATTTCCTTCATTTCTAACAACCTATTAAGCTAATGAAACCCCCCCGAAGTGTTTTTGTCAGATAACTGCAGAGGACACATAACAGTGCAATAAGAGCAAAGTTCATCTTTAAGGAGTGTAATGTTGGGTGTCTTACACTGCAAGAGCTCCTCTCTGGGTTTCTTCAGGAAGCTGTCAATGAGCTCTTTAACAGCAGCAGCTGTGGTGCTTGGTGTGGTGGTTAGTGCTGTGTCAACAAAAGAAAAGAGAGTTTGGCCAGTTGGGAAGAGACCTCACCCCATCACAGACACACTCAGGCTGGAGCTGATCTGGTTTAGCTTCCTGCTCCATGCAGGGTTAACTTCAGTATTAGCTCAGGCTGTTCACTGTCATGTCAAGTTTTGAAAATCCCACTCTCTGGACAACTTCTCTGTGTTTGATTGCTCTCACAGTGGCCAGCAAGAGCCTTCTCAGAGCAAGAGCCGAACTTTTGCTCAATACACCAACACTAATGACCATCTTATCATTTTAAAAGCAGTCAATGAAAATTAGAATAGGCATGATGAAACTTTGGACTCACCAACTTTAGGAGCTTTCTTTTTCTCTTCTGGAGGGGGAAAAGAAAAAAAGTAAACTGTGAGTTCTACTGGGAGGCAAAAGCCACTGGTAGGACTATGTCAGCTGTAACCTCACCATGGCTCTTCTGAAACTGCAGCAGCAGAGAGCTGACAGTCCAGCAGGTTGAAGCCATGTACAAATACCCTCACACTGCACATCAAGCACCACCTTCCATTTGCTTTCTATTTCACAGGGTCATAAGCCTGGAAGGAGCTTGATCTCCCCCCCAGGAGCAGTGTGTTCAGTCATGTGGAATACTCCTGTTCCCATGAGGAACACTGACTATTCTTTCTTTTTTACAACAGAGCTGTTAGTGCAGCAACAGGAGCCAGAGCTCCATTCCAGTCCCGCCTCCCCAGCACACCCCGCTCACTGCTCCCCACCCAGCACTCAGACCACGTGTTAAGAACTCCGTGGAAGTAACAGAAGTTGTTTCTTAAAACTTGCATTTACTTCAAAAAGAAAACATGGAAGATCTTCCAAAGGGGCTACAGTGCCCATTAATTCTGGTATCTGGACAAAACAGCACTGAAAGGTCCCAGTATAACCTGCCGCAAAGACCATCACCCCAGCCCTAGACTGGAGGCAGGATGTGGGCAGCAAAATGTTTGAGTAAGGCTCCTTTAATCACCACTTACTGGTATCTGTCTCCACCTGCGAAGTGGTTTGAGCCTGGGGAAGGGTTTTCTCTTTGTGGGTGTGGTCCATGGGGGAGGAAGAAAAAAAAACAACATCATAAGCAGAACTCAGTACATGCAAATCTATCAAACAAGCCAAAAGGTGCATAGCACAAATTAAAAACCCTGCAAGAACCAGAGGGTGGGGAGGCTCTGCTTTGCTTTACAGCCCACACTGACACCACTACAGGCTGATGCACCCCTGTACCTGTGCAGTTCACCTGTCCAGCTCACAAGGCATCCATCCCCAAATATCCCAAAGCACCCTCCCTTCCCTGTGCCAAGGTACTCACTGCAGGTCATCACTGCATCACCACCACAGCAAACAGCTCTTGGGTAACTGCTTCAACTCCTATTTCATAGTAAAGCCATAGTTAGGAGAAGATGGTGTTCTGCAGTACTTACGTGGTCCATGAGGCTTTTTTCCAAAAGAGGTTTTGTTTGGATGAGCCACTGGAGGGGTCTTAAATTTCACAGGTTTCACTGCAATGGGATAATTTACATTATGGTTTGTATGGCCAGGAACAGTCATGCATTAGTGAGGACAATTTTCCATCTTATTTTTCAGTTATGCGAACAGAACTGAAGTGATATTTGGCAAAGATGGGAACTGTATACCCATTCCCCAGTCCAAAAGATAATTTGGCTTCACCTGGTAAGTAGAGCTTTGTTCCACAACACTTACACAATCAGCACTCTTACAGCTGGGTAAGCAGAGTCCTGCCACTCTAAAGCCTTTCAAATCTCTCCTCAAATCCCTATCCTAACCACATCCAACCCTGCTATATAGTACCACCATAAATTACTCAAAGGAAGAAAGGCTGAGCTGTGCCAGAAGGGTGTAGTATCATGACACTCATCACCTTATCCGAGTATAGATAACAGTGAAGAGACACTGGCATGTTTTGTCTCCTAATTTAGCCCAGACTGTAATGTTTTTGTGTGGAAATGGAGCACTGCAGAGATTGGAAGGCACAATTTTTATTAACCAACTGTATTTGTTGTACTTTTTTTTTAAATTATATTTGGATTGGAGAGGAAAGATCCCTCATTTCAGCTCAAAGCAAAAGTAGAAAATGCCAATTTCCCCAGTGATACAGTACCTTCTTCTTTTTTCTCCTTACTCTGAGTCACTGAAATTTTTACTATTTCTTTAAGCTTAATGGCAGACTGGTAAGTGGAATGCATCACATTTTGGTCCATTTCAACTACAGGAACGAAAACCTCTTTTGTTGATGTTCGTTGCAGTGCTGCTGCTCTCTGAAATGACAAATGAAAGACCACCTTGTGTATCACATAGAGAAAAATACAACTGATTTACTTTAAATGGGGTGGAGTTTGTGCATTCGTCTCAAATTCAAGGGAACAAAGGCTAGAGTCAGACACAGCTCATGGCAAAATTCCAGTAGCAGCTCAGATGCCTTAATTCCCACTGGTACCTGAACCAATGAGGATGCTCTCCCAGCCAGGTCACAGCACGGAGCTGCCATGCCTCACAGAGGTCACTCTTGCCCAGTGACCCCTCTGCTTGTGGCAGAGGCAGTGGCTGAACTGGGGGAGTTACCACTGATTCTTTCACTGATAATTGTGTACTTATCAGTACATCTTTTGATAGAAGGTCCTTGCACACCACTGCATTACCATTTGACTGGAAGTCTCTGGAGAGCAGGATGAGCACAGCCGGTTTTTGTCATTTTGCATTCTAGAATGAAGAACTGGATTCACATTTAAATGACACATTACCTTCAAAAACAGAACGTCATCACTTTCAGTCAGTGCCATCTCAATCTGATCTTTGAGGGACTGAACTTCATTCTTCTTATTTCCCAGAACACTGTAAATATAATCTAACTTATTCCAAACTCTCTTTTCTTCCTCTGCAATTGCTTTCATGATCTCATTTTCTCTTTCTTCAATTACAGCTTTAATTTCTGAAAACTCATTTCTGATCAATTCCTTCTTTCTTGAAGCTGTCTCCTAGAGCAGACAAGAACAGATAGGCACTGGTTTCAAAAGAACAGTTTGTGACCAAAACACTCTCAGTGCTACTGCACGAAAGGCTCTGGGAACATGTAGGCTTCTCTTCCTTGAAACAGGCAAGAGAAGAGCTGTGTATTTCTATGTGGTTTGGAAAGAAAACTCCTTCACTCACAAGGAATGGAGCCCATTCTCAGTGCCACCCTCACATGAGGGTATAAAACCTTGCACAGTGCCTGGTTTATTCCCATCTCCCACAGAGCTTCCTGGCCCTGCCAAAACTCCTCTTCTCTGTTCCTGCCTAATAACTCTTCTCCTGCCAATGCAGCCTCAGTACTACAACCAGGTTCACAAGGGTACAATCACCAACACCACGCAGTGGCCAGCGGGTGCCAGGCAACCTGAGAGCACTTTGTACAGTTACCCACTTACAGCAGATTGGTTTTGGTTTGTTTTCACTGTGCTCATTGCCTGGGCAGTTCTTTCACTCTGATTATGCAGCTCCACGAGTTTCTTCTTCAGCACTGACTGCAACAGGAGAAACAAGAAAGTATTTCAGAGAGGCAGTTGTCATGTCTGCTCTGTTTTAAATAGCCTTGTAAGCATTTAGTACTCTCAGCTTAAAACCTACCTTCCCCTGAACCTTAGAGGGTGTAAAAGTACTGTCCTGCACACGTGTGGCACCACACCCTCCCACACCCACCCCACCTCTCCCAAGAGCAAGATGCCACTGTTGACACTCTCTTTAAAAAGGACCCTGTGCTTTCATGAGCACAGCAGTTTCTCATGCTACGAATAAATGTTACATTAGCTCTCAGGCTGGACTTTGGGCATGAAGCTGATGCTACTGTTCACCCCTCTCCTTTTGAGAATTGTCTCGTTCAGATGTGATTTACCTGTTCCTTTAGTTCAAGATTCTGCTAAGCTCAGTCAGGGATAAGTTCTGCAGCTAATCTGTGTACACACTCACTGAACAAATGGGAGTTTGGCCACCTAAATTTTTTCAGCATACTTTACTCATCCACACTGATTTTTAGCTGTGCTGGAAAATATAAAGGTCAGGTTTCCTTCTCTTCTACTCTGTGAACCTCCTTCTGGTTTTCATCTATGTACTAGAGATCTCCCTAGGATACCTTTATAATTCTTCTTCTTCTGAACATCTGCAGAGGAATGTCAGCTCCCCAAGCTGTGACAAACCTGGCAGGGAGCAGAGCAGCAGAGGAGGCTCAGAGTTCTGGGTGACGCCACAGAGTGTGGGAAGCCTCACTGGTGAGCCCAGCCCAGGAACTGGCAATCAGCTCCCTGACCCCTGCCCGTGAGCAACATCTTGGAGAGAGGAGGAGAACGCAAGGAATGACTGAGCACATGCTGGAGGACAGGTAATAGTTTGCCAGGCCCAGACACGAGATTTACAGTCGATGTCTTGCTCCGGCCTCCTACCCGCACACCAGAGCGGCTCTCCAGGCACCGAGGGGGCCAAGGGGCGCTCCGGGGTGCCCTGGGAGGGTGTTCCAGCCCCGGGGGGCACCGGCCACCCCCGTCCAGTCCCGGCTGCTCACCTGGGCAGTGGCTTTTGCCTGCTCCAAGGGGCTGGTAGGGCACAGCTTGTGCCCGAGCAGGCAGAGGGAGCAGATGCAGACGCCGTCCTTGCTGCAGAAGAACTCGAAGAGTCTGTTGTGCTGGGGGCACTTGCGCTGCTGCAGGTCGCGCAGGGGTGGGCAGAGCTGGTGGTCGCGGAAGGCGGGGCTGTCGCGGTGCGGCCGCAGGTGCTCGGCGCAGAAGGACGCGGTGCAGGTCAGGCAGGTCTGCACGGCCGGCGCCTCCCGGCAGCTGTCGCAGGACACGGGGGGCTCCCCCGCCCAACACCCCGCCGCCTCCCCATCCTCCTGCCCCTCCTCCATTTCCTCGCCCTTGGCCCCGGCGCGGCCCTGGAGCTGCTCCACCACCCGGCACAGCACCGTGTTCTTCTGCAGCTGCGGGCGGCCCGCGAAGGTGGCCCGGCACTGCGGGCAGCTGAAGCCCCCCGAGAGCCCGGCCCAGGTGAGCTCCAGGCAGGAGGCGCAGAAGTTGTGCCCGCAGGGCACCGTCACGGGGGTGCTGAAGAGGCACAGGCAGATGGAGCAGGTGAGCTCCTCCTCCAGCCCCGACAGGCCCGGCTCCGACTCCAGCGCCGCCATCGCCCCGACTGCAGCTGGCCCAAGAACCAGAAACAAAATTGGGCTCGGAGAAACGAAACTATGGCTGGGGCTTTCCGGGAATCTACGTGTCCCGTCCCCGCCCCGACGGGAGGGGCGGCAGCTGGGGGACGGACCCTGAGGCGTCCGCCCATGTCGGGAGCCGGGCAGCTCCGGGATGCTGGAGGCTCTGCCCTGCGGAACGGGACCCCCGGGGCGCGGACGGGACCCCGGAAGGGGACGCGACCCCCAGGGTGAGCTCCGCACCCTCCACGCGCGGGGCTGCGGGCGGGCCGGGCCGGGGGTTCCGAGCCGGCGGTCGGGGCATCGTCACCCGGAGGTGCCCGGAGGCCTCGGCGTTGGTTCTGAACCGCAGCGGGGCATTTGGGGAGCGGTGCCCACCCGCGCTGCCGGCCCCGCTCCCGGCCGGCCGCTAGCACAAGGGAACTCGGGACAGCCAGCGCCGTCCGGCCGCTGCCGCCGTCACCGCGCCCGCGGGCTCCGCCCGGGGCTCAGCGATCCCAAATCCCGCCGAGCACAGGCCCAGCTGCTCCGAGCTATGGGTAACCCGGCTGCTGGAGATCCTACGGACTCATAGAACGGTTTGGCTTGGAAAGGACCTTAAAAATCTTCTGTTTGCAACAGCTGATGTCAGTGCAATGTTTTTAAAGCACACGGGTTACTGCATTGTGAATATGGAAACCATCTCAACAGAAGATGCTTCCTCAAATTTCTTTTTCTCAGTCTAACTGTTCAATAATCACTGTTTCTAACAGGAACATTGATGCTGAATAGCAACATGGCAAGTACTCCTGTCTTAACTAACCTGACCCCAAAGTCTTCCAGTGGTCTCTTCCTCCTCCCTCTTCTGCCCTGTCTGCTGGTGTCCCAGGGACTCCTCGGGGCCCTCTGTACTTCCACCCACGCTGGCAGCAGGGATGAAATGGAGCAGCCTGGCACAAAGTCTGTGACCCCCCCAACAATTTAAACAGAGCCTGATGGGCTGCAGCAGAAGGAGCCGTGTGCTCTCAGCTCTTGTCCAGTGGGCAAAGAACACCTTGTGTGGAGAACTGCTGAGGTTCCCTTTAATGCCATTGAAAAGTATTAGCAGGCAATTTTGTTGGTGTTAGTCCTCAGGGACTTCCAAGAATGTTCAGGAATTGTATAAACACTCAAAAGAAGCGATGGTGGGTGGTCTGTTACAATTGAAACCAGCTCCTAGCCAGTGCTTTTGGAAGATTAAACTGAATCTGGACAATCATTGTAAGGCTATGTTGCACAGGTAACATGGACTTGTACTTGCATCAGTTATCCCTCCGGCCTTGTAACACTCCTTCAGGATAAGATGCAGAGGTGTTGTGTGTCACAGGGCTCTGAGTCACTGCTTAGTAACAGATACAGGTGCAGAAAGGACAATGGAGGCATTTGGAGCTGCAGGGCTGTGACAGCAAAAGTTCAGGGATCAGCTCTGTCATATGCTGGAGGGTGGAAGAGTTTCTAGGAGATGGGCACAGTGCCACAGGTTTACAGCATGGCTGGGATGTGCTGATCAGGACTTTGTAACTGCTGCCAGAGGAAATGCAAATACCTGACAGGGGGTGGCTGACTGTGACTGCAAAGGAACGTTCTTAGGGAGCTGTGCTGTGCAAGAGATGGGACCAAAGAGCAGCTCTTAATGTTTGCATTTTTTATTTTTCCGTAGGTGAACAAACACCCTGGGCTTATCTGGACTAAGCCTCTGTCATCTTTCAAAGACTCAGCACCTTCACTGTATTTTCTGCAGCACTCACGTGGTATGGATACAGACAAAGGTATGCAAATTAAAAGGGTAAATATACATCCTCACAATTTTAGGTTTTGCTTCTGGAGCGTAGCACAGGATGTTTAGAGCTCAGATGAGCAATTTAAATTTCCCATTGTCAAAGAGGGCTTGAAATTCTGGTTTTGAGGAAGCCCAACCACTCGTGTTGTCTAAGAGACAATAAAATTTTAACATAAAAATTTACTGCTACCATTTAAATAGCTACTGAAGTTATTACTCTCCTTTGCTTGCAAATACTTGAGAATGTCCTGTGATTCTGAACTAAATCTAACCCTTTGCCCAGACACTGCACATTCAAAGCGCCCCACAGAGCCCAAGTAGGGCTTTAGAAGCACAGTGAGAGAAATTGTACCTCGTGTTCCTGCTCCCAGCAAAGGGGCTGGCAAGACAGGAAAGCCCCAGGGACAGAAAGGCAGCAGTGAGGGTTTGTTCAGCGTTTCACCACCTCCCTGTAGGATTCACGTGCACATTGTCCCATCCCAGGTTCCTCAGAGCAGCCCCCAGGAGGTGGATGGGACAGGGAGGGCTCTCAGCAGCTCCCTCGGGCTGCCGTCCCTTGGTCTGATTTGAATTGGGCAGTGAGGCAGGAGCTTCACTCAAACTTGATAACAATGGGTAAATAAAACTCAAGATTTTACCTTCTAAACATCATCTCTCAGGAGTGTATTTGTTTTCCAGCATCACCTGTTGGGCACAGCCAGAGCGACTCTGCATCCATTTAATTCACAGCCAAAATGCACAGTAGGAAATGGAACAGGAGGTGCTGTGAAACACTTGCACTTAGCTTTTGCAACTTCCTAAGAATTAAAAAGTAACAATTTCCCTTAGAAAAACAATCTTTCCATTAATCCCCACTGTCTGATCATGATCGCACCTAACATCTTCTCATCCAGATAGCCACACATGAATCTAACTGAACTTTTCTCTAAAAAAACATATCGTACCACGAAATAATGGCATCTGGAGAGAACCACAATACACAAGTTCATTTTACTTGTATAAAAATGATTCCTTCACAAACAAGACATTTTAATAGGGCTGATGGAAAAATGCACAGTATTTTAATGGATTCATGCACTAGGTCAGAGTATATGATGGCTAAACCATAACATATAATTTTTCAGGTGTTTGTTTGTATCCAGGGTTTGATTTTTTCCCTGTCTTCTCTGTAGGAGTCAACTACCCAGGACAGGGATGATCTGAAACTCTTAAGACTCGCCAAGGCTACAGAGGTACAAGGTGCCCCCTCAATGCTAATAATTGTTAGAGTTGTCAGTGCAGTGCCTTGCCAGCACGTGGTGACCCATTCTGCTGCTGGAAAGGGAAGAAGAAAGGCAGCACAGAAACTTCAGCACTTAGAGGGCACCAGGGTTTGGTTTAAAACAAACAATAAAGGCTTTCAGAGCCTACACAGATTAACACAACTGTGTGAGACACAATTGTGCCGGGGTGCATGTTATATTCCACTGGTTCTAAGCAAAGTTGACAGTTACCAGTGCTATTTATCTGCCTCAAAATTACAGAAGCTTGAAATCCACAGGCTTTTTGGACATATTCAAGTGAACTCTTTAAGTAACTGCAAAGTCACAGCATTTGTATGTGCTTGGCAGCAGCATAGGAAGAGTTCTGCACATCAACAATATTTATAATTAATTTTTAAATGAAAGTGACCTCTGGCAGTTATACAGCTCTAGCCAAACCCAGACATTTAAATAGTTACTCACAGTACAGGGTTGTGTTTTATCTTTTAATCAAACCATTCCAGTTCTGCAGCTTGCTACAGCAGGATATAAATATTCAAACCCAACAGATCTGTATTAGACTTCCTATAATAAACAAAGTTTTCATGTATTACATAAAAACATAGCCTAAGGAAAAAAAGTGTTTTTCTTCTGGCCTACTTCTTTTTAAGACAGTAATATCCACCAGTGCACCTGCCACCCTCAGAACCAGAAGGCAGCATTTCACAGAACAAATCTATACAGTTGTTCACATTTTTTCACATCCTAGATGGTTCCATTTTCAACGCTGGATCCATTAACTGGAGGCTCAACAATCAGTCTTGGCTCTATCAGCGCATCCCAGCTTTCAGTTATCTGAAAACAAACCACAGGCGACACTTAGCAGGTGCCAGCAACACCAGCAGATGCAATTTCTGTGCTGTTACGCTTTTGCCTAGACCTGAACAATGGCACTACTGAACCAAGATCACAGCTCCTCCTGTGAGTCACTGGTTCCCCTGATGAACCTCAACCTGCCTGCTGTCCTGGGTAAGGAAAGGTGCAGCTAAGAACAACAGTGATGAAGTGAAAAGCTGGTAAGAAAGCATCTCTATGAGACATGATGTTATTTATTAGCCAAAGCAAGAAGTTTGATGAGCGGCTGTGACCCCAGTTAATTGAGTAACATGCAGGAACTGATTATTATGATGTAAACATGCACATTCTTGCTAGAAAGGACCAATTATTTTTGCTTCCATTTATTTAAATCAGATGCATTATTACAAAGGGAATGTCCCTGAGGCGAGCAGAGCCAGGAAGCAGGGCAGGTGTCAGCTCTGCAGAGCTGGTGACAGGACTCACAGCAGGCCCCACGTACCTTGGTGTCCTGAGGCACCGCGTACTCGATCAGCTCCGCTCCGTCTGCAGACTGGTACACCAGGTCGAACTTCCCTGGCTCCTTAGTAACTGAAAAACCAAACAGCTCAACTAGCTACAAACCAAAGAAAGTTTAAATGTTTACCACAAAAGCTGATCAAAACCACTCTGGTTTTGGAGTTTATTTTGGGTTTCTTTTTGAGCTCGGTGTCTGAGTAAATAATTGTAACAAAAGATCTTGAGGTAAAGCTGAATACTAGACACCAAAATTAAGGTAATTATCTGACTACTCACATGAGAAAGTCAACAATATGTTGCTGAAACTTGAGAAAAATGTTCCTGTGACAATTCATTAATTCTGGCTTAAATGGCAACTGGAGGATACAGAGTTTCAGAAACAGTCATCATTTCCAGTCTGAGGAACTGCACCTTGTCATTGCAGGGACTCGCTTCCACACCCACTGAAGACACACCATTATGACCTCACACTTTTTCTGTAGTTCCATAAAAGAATTTCTTTCAGAAAATGAAACCACAGTAGAGATGAGTTACTGACCACTCAAACTGACTGAAAAAATTTATTTTGTAAATACCCATGAGCATCCTTCAGTTCAAGTAGTAAGGGTTAAAACTTCTCAATTTAAATAGACTTTTGGGGGAGGGAGTGAGAAGGGAAGGGAGAATGTTGAGAATGAACCCAAGGAAATTTGGAATACTCCTGAAGGATGAAGTGTTCCTTGGACTTTTGGTTTTCCAGGTGACAGCACGTGACGACAAGCCCTTGGTGTTCCCAGATACGTACATTGTCCTGCTGATGTTGAAAGGATCTCAAGTTCAATCTGCTTTTTTTCAACATTCCAACTGATTATTTTTGCCTCCTTCACAAAGCAACAAGAAAGAATCAGGTAAGACACACTTCAGCACTGGATAACTATTCCATATTTACAGCCAGTGTGCTACTTAATTGCTGCCAGAGGAAATAAGTATATTTGGCTATCGGATTTTCCAGTCTCCATGTATAAAATCTGCAAAGAATTAATGCTCAGCAATCTCTAACTACTGGCATCAATAAACCAAAGTTACTCATTGTCACCAGCTTTGCAGTTTAAATCAGTACTTACCCAGAAACCAAGTTATTTGAAGTAGCAACAAAATTTTACTTGCACCAGTTTTAAGAACTTGCCTTGACTTCAGATAGCAGTAGACTCAAATACAGCTACATTTTTCTACTTGAAGGTCTGCATTTTTTGTCATCTCTAAAATATTAATGATCATTAATAATCCTTGCAGTTGGTGGTTTGTTTTTTGGTTTTTGGGGTTTTTTTTTAGTAACAGCTACACCTTTCAAATTTTCAATTAGTTTAGATTTTAGGGTTTTGAGTTTTACTGCTACACCAAGAATAGCCTGTGGAGTTAACAGGATACAAAAAAAAGCGCTGCACAACCTCAAAATATTTAAGCCATACCTCACCTATCATAGTTCTGTGAGAGAAGGAAGGGAGGAAAGAAAACCAGTACCTTATAGTCTGAAACTTCAGGACTGTAATTTTCACTTAGTTCCAGGCGCTGTTGAAAGAAATACAAGTAACAAATTGTAACTTTTCCCAATCTTTGATGATTCCATCAAAGTTCCATCCAGACACAGTTTCTTCATCAAGAGAAAAGTGCAAGAGCCAAGTCTCCTACTCCTGGAATCCAATGCCAGTCATGGTTCCAGGTAGACTTCCAGGACTCACTGCTCCAAAGGATTTACCTTCAGGTCAGGCTGTGTGAGGAGATCAGGGAGATGGATCCCAGGCTCCTCAACTGCAGGGATTTATTTTCATTTACTTTTTTTATTTTGCACTGCAGTGTAATTATTTGTATGGTAAGATTTGCAGTAAAATTTACATGGAAAATCACATTGAAATGACAGCAGAGACAGCATTTCTTGTGTTATACATAATACAGAAAGTCTAAAGAAATGCACTTGACTTCTGTATATGCTCCAAACATTTGTAAAAACCAAAGCCAGGCTTTACAACAAGTGAATTTTTTAGAGAAACTATTAGGTCAGAAACTTAAGAGTGGCCCAAATGAAGCAATTTTAACCTACTAACATTCAGTATTTCCAGAGTTCTTTACCTTAAAGGCAATTCTTTCTCCCACTTGGGGTGGAGCAGCTAGAAGAGGTAACACACTATAGTCTCTCTTGGGAATCTCCACGGGATTCTGTGAAGCAAAGAGTAACCCACTGATTTAATTACTGTATCAGTGAAAACACAAGACAATGTTCATGCTATATGGATTGCAAGAAGCTCTGAGAAGAGTAAGGTACATGCTTTGTTTTTAGATAAATAATACAATCACTTTATTGTTGTTTCACAAACGCTTCCTCAGGCTGACAAATGGAATTACAGTAAATAAAAGTTAAATCAACCTTTATCCCACTAATCTATTTCTCTTTTTATGAATTACTCTCATCCTATAGGTTCTTTGTACAGTTCAAGCTGCCAGAGAAAGGTGACCTCTGCCTGTGTCAGTCACTCACCTGGACAAGGACAGAAGTGTTTGCCGTAGCTTCATTTAACTGCCTCTGTTTCTGGCCTTCACTGCTGTAGTTATAGAAGAAGCCGGGGTTTGCTCCTCTGCCATGGCCTTGGCCCCTCATCATCCCACGAAACCCACGGCCCCTAGGTCCTCTCCAGAAGTTATCCTCTCCCATTCCACGCCCCCTTCCACGGCCTGGGCTGGCAAACAGTCCTTGGATGCTGGCTGGCAACTGTTTAGTGCAGTTCCTGACTATGGAATTACCCAGTCCAGCATCTGCTGCAGATTTTTTAATGACAAGTGTGTTTGAATCTGAACTATCAGAGTCTGAAGAGGAGCTCTTTGCTTTGGGAGCCTTGGTGCTGACTTTTACAGCCACCACATGGTTTGGCACCGATTTTTCCTTTGCAGGGCTGTCTTGTGCTGGTGTCACCTTCTCATCCTCTGTACTCGAGTCAGAATCTGAACTAGAAGACTGGGTTTTTTTAGCATTTTTATTAATTGCAGTCTTAGTCTTTTCAATGTTAGACTTTACAGTCACTTTATTAGTTTTCACATCAGAACCTGAGGCAGTTTGAGATTTGTCTTTGGGAAGCGTCGCCACTACAGGTTTATGGGAAGATTTATTTTCCTTTACATTTAATTCACTGCTGTCACTGTCAGACGATGTGCTGGAGGAATCTGAAGCTCCCACCCTCTTCTTCCTGGACTGTGTTGTGATCTTTTTGGTGCTATTTTTACCAGAATTTAGAGAAAAGCTCTCATTTGCCCGTTCTAAAGTCATCTTTGTTGCAGCAACCTTTGTCTGCTTTTTATCCTTCTTTTTTGTTGGCAACTGCTTCTCCCTCTCTGTTTTTTTCATCTTTTTAGAATGGGCAGTAGACCTCTCTTCCTTACCTTCTGCAAGTCTATTTCTTCCACTAATTTCTTCCTTTCTTTTTCTTTTCATGTACCTTTTTTGAGAGTCCCAAGTATCTACAGAGGTCTCTTCCCTACAAGAGGAATGCTTAAGGTTATGCTTCTCCTTCTTCTTTTTCCTTTTATGCTTGCCTTCATTCCTAGAGAATTCTTCCTCATCCTGCTTGTGTCTGTGCCTTTTTTTGTCTTCTTTTGTCGTGTAAGTAAAGCCATCATCTATCTCTTCATAATCATCTGCAACTATCTCTTCCAATTTTACTCTGTTAAAAAAAAAACAAACAAAAGCCACCATTCAGCATAATCAGCACTTTTCCCTACATGTTCACAGCTCAGGCAAGTTCCTCTAGAGCGAAGATGCTCCAGCTCTTCCCCAGACAGTCCGGAACCCTCCCCTGCAAGCACAGGCTCCCCTTCCATCTTCGGGAACATTTCCAATCGCTTGGCTCCCTCCAGCCCTTTTGGACATCCTGGGGTGTCACAGGTGTTGGGAATCAGTGCCCGTGGGCACCTGGCTCCCGCTCCACCACGCAGGGAAGGAAGAGCTCAGTCCCCCGGGGAGGCCCCATCCCTGTCCCACCAAGCCCACGAGGGGATTCACAGAATCCTAAAATGGGTCAGGTTGGAAGGGACCACAGTGGGTCATCTGGTCCCACCCCCCTGCTCCAGCAGGGTCATCCCAGAGCACAGGGCACAGGGTTGTGTCCAGACAGCTCTGGAATATCCCCAGTGAGGGAGACTCCACACCCTCTCTGGACAATCTGTTCCAGCGTGCGGTCCCTGCACAGGGAAGAAGCTCTTCCTCATGGTCAGGTGGAACTTCCTGGAAGTTCCTGCCCGCTGCCTCGTGTCCCACGGCTCGGCACCACCAGGGAGAACCCGGTCCGGCCTCTTGGCATACCCTTTAGGTACTGACAGACACTGATGAGTTGCGTGTGAGGGACTGACTCCCCGATCTCGCTGTCCCAGTCCTGCTGTCCTGATCCCGGTCCGGATCCCGCTGTCCCGGTCCCTCTGTCCCTATCCCGGTGTCCTGGCCCCTGTCCCTATCCCGGTGTCCCGGTCCCGTTCGGGCCGTACCGCAGCGAGTCGTTGTCCCGCACCAGGCGCGCGCTCTCCGCGGGCGGCAGCAGCGCTCCCTCGAGGAAGAGGCTGAGGCGAGCGCGGCGGCTGAAGCCGAAGCGGTGGCGGATGAGGCTGAGCAGGTCGGTGACGAGCCGCGCCTGGCCCGGCTCCAGCAGCAGCCAGCACAGCGCGCAGCCCGGGCTGGCCGGCGGAGGGTGATCGAACACCAGCCGCAGCCGCACCGGGCCGCCACCGGCCGCCATCATGGAGGATTAGGAGGAGGAGGAAGAGGCGGAGGCGGTGGGCGCTGGGGGCGGTGCCTCAGGGCGGGGCGGGGCCGGTCCCGTGACCGCGGGAGCTGAGGGAGCGATGGGGCTGCTCCGCGCCGGGATCGCGCTGTCCGTGCTGCTGCTGGCGGCAGGTACGGGACGGACCGGGCTGGACGGGACGGGAGCGGGGCCTCTGGGCAAGGCGTTCCTGTGTCCTGCCGCCGCTGCCGAGCAGGGCGTGGGCTGAGCCGCGGGAAATTCCGCTTGCCGGGGTGGAGGTCGGGAGGGACGGAGCGGGTGGCGGGAGTGCCGGCGAGAGCAGCAAAGCTGGCCGCCGTGGCTTGGAGAAGCCTTATTGCTCCGTCTCCAGTGCGCTGTTGCCATGAGATTAAGGGATGGAGTGTCAAAGGTCTGTTCTGTGTCTCAGATGGACAGTAGACTGACCGCCTAGGTCACCAGACTTTGCTGACTTAATTGAGTTTAAATTATATTTTGGATTCCGTTAGAAGTGACCCTTTGTCTGTCTGCATCTGCTCTCCTTGGGGACTGTGAAATGATGTGGTCTCCGCAGACACCCAGATCAAAGTGTTGGGATGAGCTCAGTTGATCGGATCGTGGAGCCATAACACCAAGGCTCCGAGTTCGATCCCCACACAGGGGCCGTTCACTGAAGGGTTGGCCTCGATCCTCTTAGGTCCCTTTCAACCCAGAAAATTCTGCGATCTTTGTCGAAATTACAGCTGGTGCGAGTTATTCCATTGGGGTTAGTGGGGCTATGTCTTCAGCCCAGGCCTTGAAAACCCTTCAAGAA
This sequence comes from Gymnorhina tibicen, assembly GCA_013399875.1. Classification (NCBI taxonomy): domain Eukaryota; kingdom Metazoa; phylum Chordata; class Aves; order Passeriformes; family Artamidae; genus Gymnorhina; species Gymnorhina tibicen. The sequence continues at coordinate 26,543 of VXAZ01007309.1, forward strand.
CAAATTATTCCAGCGATTGGGCTGTTATTCCGGTGGCAGTTCTAACGCCAGGCTCCGATAAGGAAGTGCTTAATTACACACTTCATTCATTGACGATAACTCAGCTGTGGGTGGGGGTGTAAGTATAGGCAGGTTTCCTATAGTAATTTTTTTTAATAGTAGTAGCGCTTCTAATTATCACACCCAAGATTGAAATGTAATGTTTTGGGACAAATCTTGTGGAAAGCCCAAAGCTGAGCCTTTTTACCTAGCTGATTGTTATTTTTATTTCCCCTCAAGGTGTAGTTCTGAGGCAGCCCCAAGAGCCCAAAGAGGTGTGGGGATATGTGGAGGTTCGGAACAAGGCCCACATGTTCTGGTGGCTCTACTACGCAAATAACCCAACCCAAGACTTCACAGGGTTACCGCTCGTCTTATGGCTTCAGGTAAGGTTTGGTGAGAGACACCTAAGCAATAATTCTTTCCATCTGTGCCTGGTTCAATCTGATATCTGATATTGTGCAGCTCTACAGAAATAGGATTCAAAACTGCCTGGTTCTAAATACCTTGCCTTGTGAATGAGGTGTTGGGGTTGGGAAGAACAAGGATGATTTCATTCTGCAGTTGTGGGCTGTCCTCAACTGTTCACCATCAAGTTTGATTGCAGTAACAGAGGTTGTTCTTATCTTTCATACAACAGTAGTGATTTTTGCGCATTGTAGTTTCACAGCTCCTTTCCTGGGGAGTTTGAAGTCTAAACAATGTTCAGAGAGAGAAAGAGTAGATAAAGTAATCAGAGATTTAGGATGATTTATAGTTGGAAACAATCCCAGTTTGATAAAAGTGATGGCGTGTTCTCCACAGTACATTTCAGAAGTTAATGTTGAATAGAATCATTTGAGGACTTGGTCTTTTTCTTTCTGGGTTATTTCATCAGACTGATTAAACTAATCATCACACTGATTAAACTAATGACTTCCAAAGCCCTAGTTAGCAGGTAGTTAACTTTTGCACTCCATATTCAGGGAATAAGGTTTTGAAACTGTGCTCACATAGCAGGCAGCTCACCAGAAACTCTCACAAGTGGGTGATTGCTTCTCTGTTGAATTCTTGCTTTCAGAAATGGCATGTGTGCGCATAAGCAAAGAATGTGAGGAACAGAGCCTGCTCTGCAAATTAATGTGTAGCTTAAAAGCCGCTTTTAAAAATTTACAATCTGTCATTTTACTTACTGGCTGGCTTGTATTTTTCTTCCATCTGTCATATCTATGCCATGCTGCCTTTTAACATCTTTGTCTTTTGGTATTTCCCTGCAGGGGGGTCCAGGAGCTTCAGGCTGTGGATATGGGAACTTTGAAGAGATTGGTCCATTAGACAAAGAAATGAAACCGAGAAATACAACCTGGGTACAGTAGAGAGTTCAGCTTCTAACTACTAATTACAAATGTTTGTTTGCTTGTGTAAGCAGATGATCACTATGCCAAAAACCACAGAACAGTTTTTCATTTAAAGTTCAGTAGAACTATAATATTTCAAGTTAAAATATTGTGGTTAGTAAACTAGCTTATAGGAATAGCCTTGTTTAGAACTGAGGGATAGACATACTAATTTGATTTGATGAAGTATGTCTGGTCTTCCATGAAATTGTGAAATGCAGATATCTGCAAAACAGAGAGCAGGGAAATTGTAGAAAGTGTTATTTCAGATCACAGTTTCATTGTGTGCAGTCACAGAGCTTTTTCTGGGTGGCTGACAGTGTAAAACCTGTGGCTTGTAATAACAGGTCCAATATGGCCTTCAAGGGAAAACAAATTACAGCTGCCTGTGAAGGTGGAAGTTTAATTAGTGCAACATATTTGTGCTCTGAGCTACCAATAGTCTGAAGTACTCCGGAGTTCCCTAGGTGACCTGCCCATGGATCACTGGGAGTTTTTGGGTGTATTTCTGTTTACAGATTGGGCAAATTGAAGGACGTTATGTTGCACCTAATTTTTCTGCAAGTTTTTTCAGGTCTAGGGATTTGCTGGCTCAGTTAATCATTTGTGCCATCAAAACTAAGGTTTTTTGCTGGTTCTGAACGGGTTTTGTACAAACCTTCTTTCTGTTTCTGCAGTTGCAGGCAGCCAGTATCTTGTTCGTGGATAATCCTGTGGGCACTGGATTCAGTTATGTGGATGATTGTAGCTTGTTTGCCCAAAATCTTACCACAGTAGTTTCTGATATGATGGTTTTTCTTGGAGAATTCTTCAAGTGTAGAGCAGAATTCCAGGTAAGTGAATCAAATTCTTGTTTATCATTATATTTTCCTTTGCTTTAAAATAGAATTCAGAAGGAATTAGGGAACAGACTTCCAGATGGGCAGTGTTTTGCCGCTAGGTAGTGTTTGGTGCAGGTATAACCACTGTCTCTTATTTTCCACATTTTAGAAGTTGTGTCTTGAATTTGGGGTTAGTTAGATAAGCATTGGGGTGGATTATTGTCTGTTGAGTGATCCAAGCAGCATATATAGGATCACAGCTGCTTATATTTCCAAAATACTTTAGAACCAACCCCAGAAAATCCCCAGGATGTTATGGAAACCTTATGTGCAGCTTAAAATAACAAAAACATTAAATGTTTGGTAGTTAGAGGTGAACAGCCAGTGCCTGGATCCTGTGGGATGCGGGAGATGGTTGGAGGTATCTTCTGCCCTCCACCCAATGAGCTCCTTGTGTGACTTTTCTCTCTCCAGACCATCCCATTCTACATATTTTCTGAATCTTATGGAGGTAAAATGGCTGCTGGGGTTGCTTTAGAGCTGCACAAGGTAAGTACTTGGAGGATATAGTTCACTTTTCACTTTAAAACCTGGGATTCTACAAGTACTTTTATTTTCTGGAATACACTGTCCCTATTGCCTAATTCACAATGCTACTTACTTTTTTCACTTAAAGAAAACTGATTCTAGAGTAATGAATAGCTAACTAAAATTTGATTCTTGGTTTGGTGTTTTGTTTTGTTTTGTCTTTCCTCTTATTCACGAAGGCTGTTCAAAAAGGGACCATAAAGTGCAATTTTAGGGGGACTGCTCTTGGAGACTCATGGATTTCTCCTTTGGGTATGTTTAAACTCCTCAGACTGTGGATGATTTGTTGTTGTTGTTTTGTTTTGTTGGTTGTTGTAATCATTCCATGAGTGCCTAAAGTGAAAAACGCCATCCCTGCCTTAAGTGAATTAACTCTCTAGTGAGTCTGGTAAATCAAAAGGAAATACTCAGCCTTGCAAGCTGTGACTGAAGAATCTCCCTTTAGAATGTATCTACATTTGGAAAAGTCAGAGAGCAAGGTCAGTGAGGAGCACACTTGCATCTGAAGTGGAGGGATGGTGAAATGTCCCTACACATCTCCACAGCCTCTGAGGTGTTTTGTAGGAGTCCTGCGCTTAAATGTGGCCACCAAATGATTCACAAGGCTGCAAGTGAGATTTGTATCTGGTGGAGGACAAAAAGCAAATTAAAGGGCTCTTGGTCCTTCAGTGGGATTGGCAAGGGCAGGCTTCATAGATTCCCTTCAGCACAGGACAATACCAAACAAACTCTTATCTGTCTGCCATCAGCTGATCCTTGAGAATTTACAAAAAAACCTGTTATAAAGCAGATTTGTTTTATAACTCAATTTTTCCCTTGTGATTTTCAAACAGATCAGTTTAGATAATTCCCATTCTCTTGTTAGACCTCTGCCCATGATCTGGCAATGTGCTGTAATGCTGGGTGGAGAACATTTTGGTAACAATGTGTTGGTTGCTTTAAATAAATTTCACTGGTTAATTCATAGGGGGTTAATGACGTTGCAGGATTTGTAAAGAATCTGCTGTGTGGTACATAACCTTAGGGTTAAACTGAGCTGACTGTACCTTTTTATTGATTAATTCATCTCCATTTATTTTTCTCATAAATATTGTTGCCCCAGTAAAGGAAAAGTAAGTTAAATCTTATGTCAATGATTGATTGTCAATTTGATGTTTGAAATGTGTTCTGTTTGTTTAGACTCTGTGCTGTCCTGGGGGCCCTACCTTTACAGCACTGTAAGTACCTTCTTAAACTCTTGGTCCTCAGCTGATCCCTTGTGCTGCCATACAGTACAAATGGGTGTTGAATCTTAAGATTGCCTCTTGGCCTGAATTAAACCTCGAAAGCATGGAGGCTGTTAGCAATAAATTGATGTGGAATTGTAATTAAAGATGTCCTTCATTGTGTTTGTCTTCCAGTCTCTCCTTGATGATAATGGTCTAGCAGAGGTGACTGCTGTTGCCAAAGAAATAATGGATGCAATAAATAAAAATCAATATGGGCTGGCCACTGAGCTCTGGGGCAAGGCAGAAGGTGTCATTGAAGAGGTGAGATCTTTGACTAACATTAAGAACTAACTGCTCTTAGGGAGGCACGTGATTTCAAGTTATCCTTTCTGTAAGTGTTGAGCTGGCATGAATTCTCTAACCCTCTGCCCAGTCATTTTCGCCAGGATTTGTTTTATCCCAGTCCGGATATAAAGGAGTGCTTGCTATGCCCCACTGTGTGAGTGACAGAAGTGGGCAGGACTGCCCTTGTGGTCTTCCAGTATTGCACTGAGGTTTCAGCATATAACTAGTCCTCTTGATTTCCACGGTTTCAAAGTAAATAAGCTATATCTCCTGGAAAGCTTTGAATATTGAAAATTGCATCCAGCAAGACATAAATTTCAAGTTAAGCACACATCTTTATTTGAAGAACTACAATAGGTGCACAGGATGGAAAGGAACCTTAAGTTATGGTCTGTTACTGTGGCACTGCATCTCGTTACTTAGAAAGTTCCAGCATAAAAGATTGCTAAAGTTTTGGTTTTGTTTCTCCTGTTAAAAGGTTGCTCCAAAATCTCATTCTTTAGTACACGTAAGACTCTGGCTTCCTTGGACAGAAAGGCTAATCTGGAGCCACTTCCTTTTTTTGCTCTCTTTTTTTGGAGTTGTTGTTTTTTGTTTGTTTTTTTTTTTTTTAATTCCGTGTTTCATAGCTGACAGTGCCTTGTGTGACTGATAGGTAAAGCTCTGTAAAGGGAAGGCCTGGTAAAATCATGGCTCCAGCCTGTTACTTAGGCTAAGTTGAAGTATCAGTCGCAGCCTTGCACACAGTTGGTTTCACTTCTTGCTGTTTGAAAGGAACTTCTGGTTCCTGTTTTACTTTTCAAATCTACTTGACTTCTCCTCTCAGTTGTGATGGTGCTGGCAGGTGAAGGCACTACAGTTCTTCTGGGGTTGCTGTTATGAGCTGATTTCTGACCTAAGCATCAGAACTTTAAAAACGCAAAAATCAAGTAAAGCAGGACTTGAAGAATCTGGGGTAACTTCTCTAATAGCAACACTGCTCACATTTGTCCTCAGATGCAGGCAGCCTCTGTCAGCTGCATCAGAGCTGCCAATCTGCAATGCTTGGGCACATCCAGCTGCCAGCAGTTCCAGAAGAGGGGTGGCTCATACCCATCACCATGTTTTCAAGGAAGCATTTTAGATTTTGGAGGCTTGTAGGTTGAAAGGATGTTGAGCAAGAGCAGCACCAGACTAGACCTGGCAGTAGGGGCTGTCTGAAAGCATCACCTGGCACTGCAGCTCTCTATCATGAGTAATGCAGGGTAAGGCTTCCTGTAGTTCACATCTGCTTCGGAGGAGTAAATAACATCTCTGGCACAACCCATGTGTGAACAATACGGGCTTGAGGAATGTCTTTCCCACTTCTCAAAGCAAATGTAGAACTGAAGTTTTTCCACAAGTATCTTCCTGGTGTGCAGGTAAATTGGCAGGTCACGGGGTCCTTTATTTAGGATTTAATTATATCATTTTTTTTTTCTTTTATTCCTTTCAGGAAAGACTGTTCCTTGTATCTGAGAAATGTTTTTATTAGTGTTACTGAAATTATCTTGTGTTTTCAGAACACAGACAATGTGAACTTTTATAACATCTTGACTAAGGAGGTTCCAGAAGTGAAATCAGATGAACAAGAAAATCTCCATCTCAGTAAGTTGTATTTAAATACTTGAACTTCCAAGGCCCTACGCTTCAACTCCAGCAGTGGAAAGAGCCTCAGTGTAGCACATCCTTAAAATGGATGTTGATATTCACCCGAGCAGAACTTGTTTGCTGTTGCATAAATAGAGACAGATAGGAATGTGGAACAACCCTAGAGGTGACACCTCCACCTATACATCCTGCACAAATTACAGCAAGGAAGCAGGCAGTATAATTGCAACATCATTTTATGACCTTTTAAGTTACTTCCTCTTACTGTCTTTCATTTCTGTCTTTAAGACAGGACACAAAAATGTCTCATCAGTATAAACAGTCTGATTAGACTCTTGCTCCATGATTTTTTTGTATCAATGTGAAAAACACACGTGTGGAGTTTCTTTCAAGCTGTTCTTCTGTTGGCCTCATATGGGAAGATGCAGTTAACTCCTCAAAGTAAAACACTGCAGCTGAAAAAAACCTGGTCTGTTGAGAAGAGCCAAGTGGTTAAAGCAGAAGCTGATGCCCAGAAAAAGTGCAGTGTTGGCCGAAAGTAGGAATGGGTGGGTTCTTCCTGTATCATCCTGCCCTAAATAAAGGGTTGACTTCAGTGGTTTCTAGTAAAAGTAAGCAAATCTGTCTCTGTGGTGTTGCATTTTCATTAGAAAAAGGTTTGTTGGCCCTGACTGACACTGAAATTTCTTATCTGTGCAGGATGGGGTCTTAAATGTGCCACTGATCAAAGCATGTTCTCTCTTTTCTCAGTGCGGCTTTACCAGCGCCATGTCAGAAAAATGCATCAGAGCAGCCTCGATGAGCTGATGAATGGGCCCATCAGAAAGAAGCTGATGATCATTCCTGACTGTGTGAAGTGGGGAGGTACTTTCCTGTCTGCTAGCGTGCACCTGATGAGTCCATTACTGCTGTTTACAGTACTGCATCCTGTAGGAAAATACTCCGGCAACTGGTCACATTCAGTTGTCGTTATCTGTGGGGCTAAGAAGGGGGTCTGTTCCCAGAAATGAAGATGTCATGGGGCAGGTCTGTGGGCAGATGTGGTTCTGGTTCCGATTCTGCTGCTCGTATCTATCTTTAGCCAAGTAACTGAAAATACAGGGGGAGAGAGGAAGATCCTTGTATTTCAGCAACTGGTTTCTGTCTTTCATGCAGTCTTGCTGAAATTCCTGTCAGCTTTTCTCTGCCAGAAGTCTGGTGTCATGTAATGATGTATCATATTGAGGACAGGGTGTAAAATAGAAAGGGAGGCTTAAAGGACTGATGCCAGCATCCTGTGTGTAAACAGGAGCCAGAAGCTACAGCACTGTCTGTGAGCTCCAGTGGGAGCACAGCTGCTCTCTGGTCCTCTGGTTCCTTAGACTGGTAAATCACTGATTCCACTTTGGGCTAGGACTGTTTTATATGTAGCTGTGAATTCTCATATTAGAACCTTTAGCCCATGCTTCTGTCCTAGCTTGGGGATGACATCCTTCATCACTTAAAATTTGTCTTTTTGGTTCCAACCAGGTCAGTCCAGACAGGTCTTTGAGAACATGGCTGAGGACTTCATGAAACCTGTAATTGATATAGTTGATCAGCTTTTGGCAGCCAATGTCAGTGTTACAGTCTATAATGGGCAGCTGGACCTCATTGTTGACACCATGGGTAAGGAACTTCTTGACTGGGGGTGGAAACAGAACATGTGATGAGTAGAATGTGGAACTGTCAGTATATCTGTACCTAGATTTCTCCAGTCTCCTGTGCAAAACTCTTATCTAACTAGCAATGCTTACATACTACAGTCATAAATGAGCAGCACTTAGGATGTTTTGCTCATTTCCCTGTGAGGGAGGCAAATCCTTTACCTCTATTATACTGTTGAGAAATGGATCTGCAACATCACTAATTGCTTGTTTCAGTGAAGCTAATAATTCACTTAATCCTCCTGGATAGACACATAGATGTGCATGTGTGTATGCTCATTCATAGGCAAAGAATGCTGGTAAGTAATGAGGGAGGGTGCAGTGGAAGAGTGATCACACCTGCTCTCAGTGTAGGTTCCTGCAGCTTTGTTTGCTGCTTGCAAGATGCTGTTTTAGTCCAGGGGCAGTTTAGGAGCCAGGCCAAGTGCTGCTGAAAAGCCTCACAAGGCTGCTGTGCTCCTTTCCACTTGTCTTTTCTCGCTGAGTTAAAGAATCTGCAGTCACAGACTCCACAAACACCTTCCTGTGTTGTGAAAGGCTTTATTCTTTGTCTCTGCCCACTTAGATATTCAGATGCCCTTCATGAACAACACAGCAATCAATAAATCCAGGAAACAGAGTATTTAGGCTGTCAAAACAGATTAGCAGTTAGTGGTGCTCCAGTTTATCACATTTTGCTCTAAAACTGAGCTGTAGTTAACATGTAAATTCTTCCAGTAGTTCACAGGTAGGCTAAAGCTTTGTCCCACTTGGAGTCCTGGAACTGATCTTGTTGCTGTTTTGACCTCCACCTTCTCTAGCAGCACCTGGAAACAGAAAGCCTTTCCAGTCTCCCCTCAACAAGTGTCTAACAAAGAGAGAAATAGTGCCTCTTCGGATTTCCAGGAGGGGGACTTGGTATGGCTGATCCTTCTCCATGGCAGGACATTCAAGGTGTTTGAGGTGCAAAGCGAAATATGTTGGAATTTCTAGGGCTGCAGAGCCTCCAAGAAGCACATGTTCAGCTTGTGCAATCCTAAGTCCGTTTCATACACACCTTCACTGTTTACTTACTCCTTTCTCCCCACCACTGGGGTTTGTTTCGGTTTGTCCTGAATTTTCCTAGGCATAACAAAATTGTTTTTAGGATCTGAGCACACAGACTCTGTGCTAAGACTGCTGTACTGGTATCCAGTACAGTGGGCATCCAGCTGAACTGGACTCCCAAGCTGCTGTGGAACCAAGTATCAGTAATTACCAAGTATTGGTAATCAATCTTATCTCTTATCTCCCAACAGGCCAGGAGGCATGGATCCGGAAACTGAAATGGCCTGATTTGGACCAGTTCAGCCAGAAGAGGTGGAAAGCACTGTATGTGTCTCCGGAATCCACTGAGACAGCTGCTTTCCACAAGGCTTATGAGAACTTTGCTTTCTTCTGGATTCTCAAGGCTGGGCACATGGTAAATAATAAAAGTCCTTAGGGTGGAATCAGCAAGAAGACTGAAGATGTGTGTGTAGCTGCTGTCTGCTTCCTTATAGCAGCTGCTTATTCTGTGTTTTTCTCTGTGCTAGGTACCAGCTGACCAAGGAGAGATGGCACTCAAAATGCTCAGGATGGTGACCCAGCAGCAGCACTAGGGGAGGGGAGGTCAGCTGGTCTGGCTTCCTGCCCAGCACCAGGGCTCTGGAGGAGTGTGAGTCCACGATCCTAAGCCAGAGGAGGCACAGTGGCTGTTTGGACACAGCCTCCCTCATTTTGCTGATACTGTGGAAAGGCATTTTTTCCTTGAATGAGTTACCGCTTTTGAATTTTTAAGCTGTGATTTGCTGCCTTAACACTGTTCATAAATGACTCTTCCAGAGGGAAGTCCCCTGTCATAAAGAACAAGCCCTGAACCTTTGCCTTGGAAGGATTTTGTGCTCTTGCCCTTCCCTGAATACTCCCTTGTCTGTTTGCACACCAAGAGTAAAACTGATTGGACTTGATTTGCTTTGTGTTCCTCTGGGAGAGCCGAACTGCTTCATGAGGCTGTGGAATGTTCCTTCCTTTGTCCTCAGGTCTCTGCTTGAGTCACCTGCCTGGATTACAAGCTGAAGACATGGAAATGCCAGGACAGAGGACCTGCCCTAGAGGAATCATGGTCCATTTCATCTTGTTGAGGTGCCTGAATTAGGATCCAGGATTCTTCAGACTTCCTGTGCTATGGAGAGAGAGAAGAACATCCCACAGAGGAGGATTTGACCATCTGAACATTTGTTTCTTGTTTTCGTTCTTCTTAATGCCCATTACTCAAACTTTGCCTTTAGCCTCAACACCTGAAGTACATCCAGCAGGAATTCCTGCTTTTCTGTATCCTGAAGCAGGCGGCCTGTTAATACCCTCTTGTTATACCAAAGAGTCCCAAAGACAGAAGCCTCCTAAAACCTTCTGGGTTTAGCCTGGGGAGTGGAAAGGAGCATTATTTGAGCAATAACAGTGTAATTCTGAAAGATGATAGGAGTGTTTAAAGGAAGGATATACAAAATCTTGATCCATGTCATTTAGAGATTTTTTTAAGTCTTGCAGAGACCTATTATTTTTAAACTTTTTTTTTATAATACATAGTCAAGAAGAGACTTGGTCAGACATCATTTGACTTTTGGTATGGAGTATGAAGTAGTTGTTTTTTATTGGTGTCTGATAGGAGGCACGACAGCTCCTTCCAACTGTCAGAATCCTAAATAAATAGCAACCTCTCAATTACTCTAGCCACTGAAACGGTCATGAAATGCTTGATAGCACTGTCTTAGCAAGAACTGAGGCACAGTGCTGTGTGAACACACATGCAATCACCCAGCAGCTGCACTACTGGCACCTAATAATTGCTTTTCTTTTTTGTGTTCCCTTCTTGTATTCTTGAGAACTTTAGCAATGCAAATCCAGATTTGGTTTTTTAAACACTTTTTTCAATAAGTAGGTCTAATTCATCTCTCTTCAGCATCACATTGATTTCACTGCTTGAAAATGGCATCTCTTCTGTTTTGGTTTTTAGATGAACAAGAGGTTGCTACCAGTGTGTAAATTTGCATATCTGCATTCTAGGAATATTTTTTAATAATTTGCCAATCAAGTCAGTATGTTTTTGCCTGGGTAATGTGCTGGTTTGGGCTGGGATAGTTAATTTTCTTCCTAGTAGATCATATGGGCTATGTTTTGGATTTGTGCTGGAGACAGTGTTGATAACACAGGGTTGGTTCCGCTGTGGCTGAGCAGTTCTGACAAGGCCTTTTCTGCCCTCACCAGACCCCACCGGTGAGGTACCTTTTGGGAGCACAAGGAGTTGGAGGGGACACAGCCCAGACAGCTGACCCTAACTGATCCAAGGGATGTCCCAGACCGGGTGGTGTCGTGCTCAGCTGGGGGAGAAGAAGGAAGGGGGGACATTGGGAGTGATGCCATTTGTCTTCCCANTTGGTTCCGCTGTGGCTGAGCAGTTCTGACAAGGCCTTTTCTGCCCTCACCAGACCCCACCGGTGAGGTACCTTTTGGGAGCACAAGGAGTTGGAGGGGACACAGCCCAGACAGCTGACCCTAACTGATCCAAGGGATGTCCCAGACCGGGTGGTGTTGTGCTCAGCTGGGGGAGAAGAAGGAAGGGGGGACATTGGGAGTGATGCCATTTGTCTTCCCAAGTAACTGTGGCATGTGATGGAGCCCTGCTTCCCTGGAGACAGCTGCACACCTGCCTGCCCATGGGAAGTGGTGAATGAATTCCTTGTTTTGATTTGCTTGTTGCCTATTAAACTGTCTTTATTTCAACACATGAGTTTGCTCACTTTTACCCTTCAGTTTCTCCCCTGTCTGTCTGGAGGGGGAATTAAGTGGGCAGCTCTGTGGTGTTTGTTTGCTGGCTGGGGTTAAACCATGACAGCAATTTGAGTTGGCTGGTCCTCAGTCCTGTTATATACAATATTCTGCATTAATCCTAAATTAATACTACAGGGCTTGATAGAGGAAAATAACTGAGAAGGTGGTCTCTCTGGAAAGCAACATTTAGTGCTGTTCTCACCCTTCTTTATCAAATGGGACATTGATATACATTGCCATGGGCTCGTGCTCAGTCACAGGCCTGAGGCATCTGGTCTTTGTCCTGCTTTAGCTTCTGCAGGTTTTTCTGTTGGCAGAGAAACTGGTGAGGAAAAAAGATGGCATCAAGAAGGCTGGTGGTAACGATTTGTTGGGTTTAGGAGCTATGCCAAATCTAAATGTGCTAGAATAAAAACACTTGCCCGTGGAGACAGGCTTTTAACTAGGGTTCATTTAAATGCAAACAACAAAGCAGCAATCCTTTAGCATCAAGGAAGATTCATTTTATTCCAGCAAAGGCTTTGTCGCTGATGTGTCACAGCTCTAGATCATCACAAAGGTAGGTCACCTGTCCGGCAGATGCTGTAAGAAATCAGTTGCTTTGAAAGGAGTTCAAGTCCCACTGTGTATCTGATTAGCAGTGACATACTTTGTCCACTTTGATTTCCTGCACTGTGCCTTTTCCAGATAAGGGCAGTCACTTGGCAAATCCATTAAAGTGATTCATTCTAAATATTAATAACATTTTTTTCAGATGCTGGATCAGTCAGAAGAAAACAGCCCAGTGTTTGTATTTCATCCTCTACAGCTGCAGGCTCTGACTGCATACGTAGCCTGGCAGCCACTGACTTACTTTGCTCACCATCAGTTAAAGTTAATTTTCACAGAAATAAATCTCTGTTAAAAATCAGTAATTCAGCACTGCTGCTTCACCATGAACAATTTTGGCTTTCTATAACCATCTACCTTTTCCAAGGCAGAGAAAGAAACCTAGAAGTTTCTTTCAAAGCCACAGCAAAAGAAGAATGTCTGTGTACTGAGGCAAGATGGAAATCTTGGAGCACTTCTTCATTGTCATGTTGTGTCTATTATCCTGTAAATATTCTTAAATATGGCAGCACAATTTTTATGTGTCACTTCTGAACCCTTAGACCTATTCATGTTTTTCCAGAAGGGATTCAGGAATGGAGTAGTAATTTATCTGGCCCACAAACTGATGCAGAAACAATATGAATTTGAATAGAGCAGAGTTCACCCTCACAAAGTGTCTCTGAACCTGGTTTTGGCATTTGCTGTATAATAGAGTTGATAGTTAAGGAGTAGTTGTAGGTCTTGTGGAGGAACAAATGAACCATTTGGTCACTGCTTGGGGAGGATTTCTTTTCTTTGTGGTGGGTGACTGAGGTAGGAGGGAACTACGTTGGATGGATCTGCAGGAGAAGAGGTGTGCTAGCATGCATGGCCTAATGCAGCAGTTTTCAACCAGTCACCTAAAACATTACCAAAGAAAGCAAAGCATCCTTACAAATTTCATATATTGACTATTACTCTTCACTGTGTTTAAGTAATTCAGTGGCAAGCATTAGCAGAATTGATTACTGAATTAACTACACCAATGGTCTAAACCAGTTGGGAATACTGCCAAGCCATGTCCCACCCAAAGGGGACATCAGAACTTCCAGCATTGGTCTGAAATGCTCCTGAAGTGTTAATCTTCAGGACATATTCTACAGCATACTTTGATGCCTTTTTTTATTCCCTCCTCCTAACCTACTTGAGGCTGGAAAATAAGGCACTGTAAGGGCACAGCACTGTGTCTCAGAAGACCAAAAACATACAGATTCCAGCTCATGTGTCACTGTGGCTCTGCTGTTCAGTATTTCCATCTAATTATTGCACAAATCTGGATCCAAAGTACATTTGTGGTAAGGCAAGATTTAGGATGTAGGAGTTGTCAGAATTTCACTTGGATGTCACATAGGCAAACACAACTCTACAGCTTCACAGGGGACTAGAAAAAACAAGGCCACAGTGACTGTACAGCAGAGAGGCAAACATCACACTTTTACTGAAGCTGATTCAAATCCAAGAGCTCATTTCTGTTCTCCCCTAGTTTTTATCCTCCTGTTGCAACACCAGCATTTATAGGTAGGTACTGTTCTGAATAGGGCTGTATCAGTTTTAAAATGCTGTGTATCATCTAAGGGTAAGAGAGAGCTGAAATAATTCCATCTGCAAGCTGTAGTCCCTAGACTTGAAAATGCCTACCACAGTCATTTTTGAAGGCAGCTATAAAGGCTGCTAGAACCAGCCTGGTTAAGCTGCTTTTCTATTGCTTCTCTGGTCCTGAAGTGTCCTTTTCAGGGCTATTTCTCTACAAGCTGGTTGTGGTGTGTCTTTGAACCAGACTGTGCTCATCAGCATTAGCCCCACTTGCTCTGTAGATGGTCACAGCAATAAAGATTCTGCACCTACATCCTCCTGCATAAATATTTTTGTTCTGTCCTTTATTTCCCATTATCAGCCAGCTTGGACTCATCTCACACAATCTGTTTGGAGACACAACAAGTGATGACTGACATTAGCATCAGTATGGTATATCATGTTCTAATTTTATTATTCTCTTCCATTTCTCCATGCTGAATACAGCAATATCTGGGAATTACATTCCTGTAGTCAGGTCTACTAAAACTGCAGATGGAACGTATTTATTCAGATGTTGTGTAATCCATCTTGGATAGGACAAAATAAACGAAATTGTAGAAACTTCATTTGAAGCAGTAAAAGATGACTTTTAACAGTTTATATGCTGTGTTATGGGTGAGTTAAGCTAAAAAAAATACACTGGCTGGTGCATCCTCAGTCTGTTACAGCTGCTAGATGATTTTCGAGATGATTCAGTTATTTTTTAACAAATTGAATGAAGGAAAGGAGGAAAAAAAAGGTCGTCAGGAATCTGGGACTTAGGTCTGTTAATGTGATTTGCTTGTTAGAGCCAGAGAGGAATGTCTGTATGTCACTTGACAGCCCTGTTTGGGGTAGAAGTTGAAAATAGCTTGACTGCTGCTACTACACTGGGTCTGCTTTTCACAGGGTTGTCCTGGAGCCTTAAACATTTTATTGCTTTCAAGAGGTTGCCAGGTGCCATTGCACGTTATAATCTGAGGGAAATGTAAGCCTGCCCAACTGCTTGGAGCTGTCAGAGAGAAGTAGGGCAGGTGCTGTCCTTTCCCTGAGAGAGCAGGCAGGTTTCTGGAATGCACCAAGAAGAGAGGCTTGGCCCCAGGGCATCTGGAGAACTGTGGGACATGGAAGAGGGAGAAATCTTGTCCATTCACCTCTGGTTTATGTATTATTTTTCTTGCCAGCCTCGGCAGGTGGATGCCTTGGGTTGGTGACAGATGTGCAGTGGAGTGACTGGCCACTCGGTGGAGTAAGGAGACCTCGGAATGCCAGGGGAACACGCTGGCCTTGGCATCTGCACCCCTGGTGCTGTCCCTGGAAACAAACTGTTCGCTTGATCCTATGAATTCACAGTGGAATCGGCTGTATGTGAACCGCGACAGAGGATTGTTTAATTTTAGCAGTAACTTCGGGAGAATAGGTAGTTTGGTCTTTGTGTAGTACGTGTGTTGTAAGAAGAAACAAATAAGGCATTAATGTGTTTGAATTTAGTGCAGTTGCTCTCTAGCTGGGCTCATCTTTTTGAGTTTTGCTCATGCCTAATTCATAATCTGTTAAGAATGCTGTTGAAATCAAGCAAGAGCATTCATACTGTGTAAAATTAAATCACTAAAATTTTACAAGGTGTGGTCCCATAGCACCTAGAAAATTTCAAAGGAAGATCCTTGCTTGTAGAAACATATCCCCAAAATTTCTAAGTTTTGTTGTTGTTGTTGAAATTTTTATAATAGAAAAATAGATTAAAGGCAGTAAAAAAACCAATCAAGTATCTTTCTTCTGTTCCATATCTAATTAAGCTAGTCTGAGAAAACTCCATTACCTCTTAAATAATATTTTTAATTTCTCAGGGGCAAGGGTGTTAATAAACTGGTCATTTCTGCCTGTTACCTGTTGTTTGTGACATTTAAAGAGAATGTCCAGCTGATAAAGCACATGTTACATCGTTAATCAGAGCAGTCAATGGAAACAGGATTTGATTCAAAATACAGTAAGACTATGAGAATTTAAATATTCAAGGAGGGCTATATTGTGTATACTATAAAGAGAAATTGTACTATGAAGCTGTTCCTAGGGGCTGGGTCTCATGATGTTGCTGGAACACAACCAGAATTGTAGATAAGGCCATCAGCCCTGGGGAGTGCCCTCCTTAGACACTGTTTCTGACACCAGATTACAATTTGCTATGTAAGTGGAACTGACATTGATGGAAAAGCAGCTGATTGTAAAGAAATCCTGCAAATGACAGCCATGGCCTGTGGTATGCAATGAAATATTTCCTCTTGAACTATTTATTCTCAGCAGGCAAATATGGTAGCACCACCACTAGCTGTATTTCAAGTTCAGGAAACTAGATTGGCAGCATGTAAAATATTTATTTCACATAGTTAATGAGTCAAATGAAGAAGTTTCCAAATATCTCTGATTAAACAAGTAGTTTGATATACCAGTAAGGAAAAATAGCCCACTGATGCATGTCCTACCTAGAAGTAGAGAAGCAGGGATGAGCGAGGAGCAATGCCAGGTATACCACTGGAAGTAAAAAACAACCTCCTGGCTTCAGCCTTACAAACTTCACCTTGGCAGTGCAGCTGCCCAGCAAGTGGGTGGCACGTGTTTGGTTCACTGTCCTGATTTTAGCCCCCATGGGACACCCCCAGCTTTAAGATCCCAGACCTTTACTGACAGCATCTCTCATCCCAATTCTCTCCTGTTCAGTGCTATCAAATCATCTCCCAGCTGTCAGATATTTGGTCAACATATTCAACTGTCTGTAATGACAGCTTCTACAACCTCTCCAGCTCTCTTATCAGCTTCATTCCAGTGCTTCCTGGCACTCAGGCTGTCTGTGGCAGGTCTTGGACTTCAGCACTAATTCCCAGTGTCTAAACCTAAATCTTCTTCTCCTGCATCCACCCCTTCCGAATTGCTGCAAGAATGACACAGATTTTAATGCTGACAGTTTTGGTCTAAATCCATGTTGCCCCTTACTGCATATCTAGACCAAGTTCCTTCATCTTCCAGCGGAAAATAAAGGAGAGTCAGTGGAAATTAACTGGATTTCATGAAACTGAGTACAGCCCCTCTGAGGTGTGGGAACTCCTCCTCTGGTCATGACAAACAGAAAAATTCTTTTTTTTTTTCCTACCACAATACTTATTGTGACTCCACTTCCCAGTCTGGGCCTGCACAGCTGCCCACCTGCACACAGAGAGGGGAGTCAGAGTAAGGAGTCACTGAGACAATCTCAGCAAATGAGGTGGGACAGTGACATGTGCTCTGAGCCTTTGAAGAGGTTGAATTCACTTCAGAGCAGTAAGGCTAACAGGAGCTGATTCCACACAGCTGTCTTCCCACAACTTCTAGGGGTACCAGCTCACACATTTTTGAACAGGTGCCCCAAGGAGTGTGCTGAGCTCAATCCCCACGTAAGCTGAAGAGTTCAAGGGTCTCAAGATAAAAGCTAAACATCCCCACATCTGAGGAATCCAGCTCTAACTAGACAGCTTCAGAGAAGTTTGCTGATCAAATATTCTGCTCCCCTTTTCCCTTTCACATCTCCTCATATCTCTTCAGAAATTCTTTGCTTCCCAAGGTTCATATCTGATCTCTGCACTTCGATTTTTTTTTTTCTAGACTGGAAAGACTGTTTAGTACGTTAGTAAGGGAAAGGAGAACTCTTCCACGGTTTTTTGTAAAAATAAAGGAAGATCAAAGTGGCAGAGGCTCTGGAATCAGCTCCTTATCTCTCTGAGGGTGGATTTGTGGGGAATTGTATTGTTGTCACTGTGTTGTTGATTGACAGCTGACTTACAGGCTACAGGGCTGTCAAGCCAGCCTTTTTCCAAACCCTGAATTTGCACATAAAAGGGATGAGAGACTCATGCCCAAAGAAATAAAACTTCCTGAGAACACACTGGTTTCTACAAAAGAGATGAATTTGGGCAGCTTGCTCTAATCATGGGATTTTCAGTGTTGTTAAGGGCCATATGGACGTCTCTTACTGCAAGAAGCAAATGAATGGATACTGTCTTGATTCCAAACCTGCTGCACTTACATCGTCATTTTAGTTGGACAGCTTTATCAATCACCTACAGAATGTCATTCAGTGATTGATGGTCACCTGCACTCAGCATCTACAGCAGGAAAGGAGTGCTGGCAGAGGCAGTGAGTGCCTGAGCCTGACTCAGCCAGAGCTCCTTCCTCCCCAAGAGCTGGACCTGTCATGCCTGGTCTGAGGCACAGTGCAGAAACCAGAACCATTCCCAGTCTCCCCTCCGGCAGCTCACAGCTGTGGGCTTCAAAGGCAGTCCAAAACACTCTTGAGAGAAAGAGAAGGGACAGAGCAGAGACATCAAATTAAAATCCAGCCATGGAGCACAGCAGTTGCAGGCAGCTTTAATGAGGAATCCTGCAAAGGCAGGGACATCCCTTCCTTACCTGCTCTGCCTCATTAAAGCGGGGGTGGGCAGTGCCAGTGCCCAGCCAAGCCCAGCGATGAGGGGATCCTTCCCATGGCTCTGCCTGCTCGCTTGAGTGCAACGGAGGGCGGGCAGCTCCGCTTGTCCTGCTTTGCCTTAATTACCACTTAACTCTCTACACTCGGCTTTTTTCCCTCTAACTGGAACTGTTCGGACAAGGTTTTCTCTAAAAAAAAAAAAAATTTGCAGTGTGACTGGTGTTTTATTTAGGGTGTCGGACTGAGGTATGGAGCAGTGAAGGGGCTGCAAACGGGTCCGTCCGCTGCCGCAGAGCCCAGGGGATGCAGGCCGGCTGCGTCCCAGGCTGCTGCTGCTGCTCTCCTGTCCATCCTGCCTCGCTCCCTGCCCGTTCCCTCGCTCCTGGGGCGGTTTCCCTGCCATCACCGCTGTTCCCAAATCCCGTCCCGCTGTCTCCAGTCCCGGTGTCCCTGTCCCGCTGTCTCCAGTCCCGGTGTGCCCTTGGTCCCACTGTCCCCAGTCCCGGTGTCCCCCCGGTCCCGCTGTCTGTCTCCAGTCCCGGTGTCCCTGTCCCAGTGTCCCCCCGGTCCCGCTGTCTGTGTCCCGCTGTCCCCAGCCCCGCCGTCGCCGTC
>VXAZ01007309.1:45488-133614 GCA_013399875.1 Gymnorhina tibicen
GCCCCGCTGTCCCCGGCCCGCCCCGCTGTCCCCGGCCCCGCTGTCCCCGGTCCCGCCCGGCCTCGCCGCGGCCTCCCTGCTGCCCGCGGCGCCCCCTGGCGGCGGCCGCGCCTCCCTCCCTCCTTCCCTCCCTCCTTCCCTCCCTCAGCTCCGTTCTCCAGCTCTGCCCTATTGTTCTCCCGTCCGTCGCTCCCTCCCTCCCTCCTCCGGGGCTCGCGTCCTCCCTCCGCTCTCCTCCATCCCTCCCTCTATCCCTTCCTCCTCCTTCTCGCCGTCGCTACCGCCCCGCTCCCCGGAGCTGATGTCACGCACCCGCTGAAGGCGCGGGCGATCATGGCTGCTGCGGCCGCGGCCGAGCCGCCGGCCTCCAGCTAATGCCCGCGATGGAGCCGGCCAGCCTGCTGCGGTTCCTGCGAAAGCTCAAGGAGGTTTTCGACGTGTGCGATGAGGATGCGGACGGGTTCATCCGGGTGGAGCACTTCGTCGCCCTGGGGCTGCAGTTCGGCCAAGGGGATGAGGTGAGTGCGGCGACCCGCGGACCCCGCGCAACTTTCACCTGCTGTGCGAGACCCCGCCCGGGCCGCCCCGTCACCCACCTGTCCTCACCGCGGTCCCCGTCCCTTCGGGAGCCCCCGGTTCGTGCCTCAGGGCAGCCCGGTCCTGCTCCTTTCGGGGCAGCTCTGGCTCCCTCCGTTCCTCGGGGGGTCCCAGAGCCCTCCCCTTGGCGGCCTGGAGCCCCCTTCCCTCAGGGCCACCAGCCGCCCTCCCCCTTTCTCGTGGAGTCCTCCCCAAAGACAGCCCGGCTCCCTCCTTCCCCAGGGGGTCCCGGAGCATCCCCCGTCCCTCGGGGCAGCCCAGACCCCCGCGCTGACCTGGTCCCGCTCCCCTGGGGTACAGGGACCGGTCTCGGTGCCTTTCGGGGGGGTGTATTTATTCTGGGTTTTGTCCGTCCTGGCTGAGCTGAGCTCTCCCCGGGGTGCCGGGCTCCGTGGGGCACTGGGAGCGGAGCCAGGGAGGTGCCGGCAGTGACTGGATAGTCGGGGAAGCACCTGTCCAGGCACCCCAAAACTGCCGGGTGATGGGTTGGAAGCGAGGGCTCCATCCCTGCCTCCCTCCATCCCTGCCTCCCTCCAGCCTTTCAGTGACACAGCGTAAATCTGGAGTCGCGCCACCGGTCTCGGCAGAGCCATTGCGTCAGTGGGACCGGTGTAAATCGTGACATCAGTGTAGATGGGAGTGGGATTCGGGCCAGAGGCAATGAGGGGACGACACGCGCTGGCTGGAAACTGTTCCCTTCAATGATTCAATCAAGGGCTGCGGCTCCAGCGAAATGAACCAGCAAGAAACGCTTTCCTAGGAGAGCTCTTGGGATGTTGTACTTCACTGTTCAGTGCTTCACAATGCGCCCAGCAACTTTGGGTGCCAGGGAGGAGAAGTGCAGTTGGGACTAGGATGGGGTTCAGAAAACCAGTGTCAAACAACCTTTTAAACTACAATAAAACAAATCAATGTGAGGAGCTAATAAAACGGTAGTTTAGAGAGGGATGCCAAAGAGGCAGCAAACCCAGAGTGAATTCAAGTAATTGTTGGAGCAAATCACTTATTTCTGGCTTACCACTCCTAATGAAACACAGCTTGTGAATTAAATCAGGAAATCAGGAGACAGAAAGCTTATTACTTACAGATAGTCACAGGTCTTAAACATTTTCTTAGTGAGAAGATGCAGTTTCTGGTTTTAACAAGCAAAATAAGAAGGAGAAATGAGTAATAGTAACAACTTTTATTGATTTGGGGTTTATTTGTCTCTTGTTGTATAATTTTATATAAACTAATAGAAATATTTTTAAATACTTACTGCCAGATAAACTGCATCCAAATTGCTTTTTTGCACTACAGCGTTTATTTGGAGGCAGATCAGTGGCTTTCTTGTGCAGCACTGAGGAAGACTGACGAAATTCCTCTGTCTGTTTTGCAGCAGGATGACACTGATGATCATAAAAATTCTTTTTGGGTTTAGAAATCCTTCAGGTTGTGAGAGTGGAATGGGTTCTGTAAGATGCAAAGGAGGATTCGGGTGATGATCTCATATGCTTAGAGTGAATTGGAGTATATTAGTTGAAAAATATTTAAATGAGAAAGAGAGAGAGAAAGAGAAAACTGCAAATCCCGGTAAAGAGAGCGGTAGAAAAGTACCAGTTGTCAGTGGTAGTTTCAGGATGGCTGCCTTGCTGGGCAGGCACAGGAGAGAGTGCCAGTGATGAGAAATGCTTGCTTTCTATTTTGTTCAGTTGTAACTGGCAGTGTTTGATAAGATATTTGTAAAACTGGGACAGAGAAGTCTTATCTATATATCTTATCTCTTTATCTATCAGTGTTATAATATAACTTGTTCTGGTTTACTTCCCTGTGCCTGGTGTAGCTGGTGTTGGAAGTCCCTTGACTTCAAAGGAGCAGCTGAGTAAATGGGATTTGTAAATCACCCAAAGAGGTTTGCTAGTGAAATACAGAATCAATTTTCCAAGTGCAGATTTACTCCAGAACAACCACTGTAGGTGAACTACTGTAGTTTAAAGGCTTGTTAAAAGTGAACTTTTCGTGTGATTAATCACAGTTGATGTTTGGGGATGGTGAGAATCTACTCTCCCCAGTAGCACAGTCAACCTTGCATCTGCAGGAACCTACCAAGTTCTGTGTGGAAATGCATCCCATGAAATTAAACTGAGGAGATAACTGTTAGGGAGCAGTTCCCTTTAACACATTAGAACATATTTACTGTCAATGAAAATGAATTGTATTTTTGATTATGCTACACTTCTTGGGCCTCATCCACCTTGGCTCCCTTTACATTCAAAAGAAATCTTTCCATGGGCATCAGTGAAAGATTGATTTGCCCTCATGTGTAATCAAATATAAACAGAATATTAATCTGTTTATAGAGCTCATCTGGCCACAGGAAGGGTCCTATTTTGTAGCACTGTGTACTGAGTAATTCTGATACTTACCAACAGTAGCCTGGGGTCATGTCCATGAAATGAGAGAGTATTTGTCCCTTCAGTTGTGCCTGAAGGGTACACACAGCTCTTCTCTACCTCCTCAGAGCCACCACCATCCAAAGTTTGGAGTCTATAAATTCTTAATACTAACTTCAGTAGGGTTTGTAGGGCATTTAGCCTTTTCTGGTTTTTTTCTTTTTCTTTCTGTTTCCTTTGTCTTTCTTGTGTGTGTGTGGTGTGTAGTCAACATGCTGAATTTTATTATTCCTGAAAGATAACAACTCTCTGAAAGCTGCCCCAAGGCAAAAATGTTGCAGCAAGGCAGCAGCTTCCCCTTCAAGCAAAGCAGTCCTTACTTGCACAGTCAAAATAATAAACTTTAATGTTTCTGGTTAGCTTTTTTTGCTATTTTGTTTTTAATGGGCTTTTGAAACCTCTGCTTCTAATAATTTCTAGCAAGTTTGCTTGCAAGCTTTTGCTTTGCCCTGCAAAGCGTGTGGTTCAACTAAAGGAAGAAATTATTTGGTTGTGTTGAATTGGCAGAGCCAGGAACAGAATCAGGTCTCTAAATTCCTGAATTTCGAGCAGACCTGACTGGCTGTCAAGCACTGCTTGCATGTACAAACGGTTCGGAACTCATACTTTTAGGCAGTTGTGCATTCTGGCCTCTGTTCATCTCATCTGACCGTGGGCATTTAACTGAGTTGCCTGCATAAATCTTTCTTCGTGGACATTGATGAGCAATTGAACACTCAGAGGCTGTAAGAGGACCAAAGGATGAAATAAATCCTTCATAGATTTATTATTAGAAGCATAGATGCTTCTTTTTCTCCAGGACAACAGAAACTCCTGGCTGAGACTTTTGGTTCCGTGCTTGGGTCTGACTTTCCTCATGAATGGGATGTTTGCCGTTTGCGTAGAAATATGAAGAAAGGCATGAAGGGCTGTTTCCAAAGCGACTTGACTGGATGGCATGTGCTCAGTAGCTAAAGAAACACTTTCCATAACGTTGAGAAATGCCAAGAGTCGCTCACCATCTGGTTCCCTTTCACTGGGAAGAGAGTTGCAGTAGCAGCCAAGTGTCTGGGAGCATTGTGAGTGACATGTTCAGCAAGCCCCAGTTCTGGCAGGGGATTGTGTGAATGTGTATTTCAGGGTAGTGCCAGTTGATGTTTCATTATGCCAGATTCTACTTAAACTCCACACTTAGTTTTCAGCAACAAGTGAAATAAGCTGAGCGTGTTGACAACTTCTCTCTGAGGCAGGTAATCAATCACCTTTTGGAGGTGTGCAAACCATGCAGGTGCTCACACAGTTATCTTTGTCATGGTGAGATCTGCTCATCAACTTGAAGCAGTGTCACAATTGAAAGGGAGCTTGAGCAGCTAATAAAATGTATAGGCCAATATCAATTATTCATGTGAGTGGACAGTAATTCACTTAAAGGCAGTGGTCTATTAGTGGTATAGAACAGAAATAGTTAAAAATGAGTTCACATATTTCTCATGAACAGATGAAAATTTCCGGCCAAAAGAAACTGTGGATAAAAGGAAATGTTTGTTGCTAATTTCAATCATCAGCCTCATTCAGGGCTGAAGTTAAAGGCATCAACCTCAAGTGCTGCCCTGGCAGTAGATTGTGGCTGTGGCTGAGTTTAATGGCGCTCCTGGTGCTTCATTTTGACTTGCTATCAGATGTCTCCCAGGAGCTGAGGTTGTCATACTCCGAACAGCCGTTCTGTTGTAACCACTCCAGAAGTAGCTTCTCCTGTAATTTCAGGACTTTAATTTCACTGCCTGACAATCTGGAGTCTTTCTGAAGAGTCTGGGTGAATTTCAGGCTCCTGGCTGTAGTGTTGCAGTTCAGAGTTGCACGCAAAAATTAATGGAACCAAAATTCCTGTCAGTGTGCACGATGGCAGAGATTAGCTCATAACTTCTTGGTAACATGAGTCTGCAGCCATGAGAAAAAGAGACTTTGGCACAGAAACATGGAAACAAAAGGGTGTTATCAAGTGATACTGCCATTCTCATAAGGGCATACTTCTTTGCTTTTCCTGGAAATAATTACTGAAAGAAAAAAAAAATTGCCTAGACATTAACAAGGATACAAAGAGCACTCCCACGTGACAGTGTTTTCTAGGCAGCAGCAAGGCTGCCACGCATTCAGATTCCTTAAAACCGTATTTGCTAATGACCCTGGTATTTAATATAATTTACAGTGACTGGAAAAAAATACAGTTCTGAAGTGGAACAGTGGGGTACTCAGTTTATGGATTAGTCAAGGTACAGCCACTGTAGCCTCCCTAATTCAATACAAACCAGCAGTGAATATGTTTAAAATAGCCTTTTGGTATATGCTGAAACTAAGCATGTATTTCTAAACAGCTGACATAAAGCAAGCTTGGTACTTAGCGTTAATGAAACATTTGCCAAAGCACTGTGGTGGAGAGAGGAGCTGTGGGTTTGCTGTGCACTCATTTAATTTGTTATGTAATGTTTGCATTTCAAAGGTAAGAGCTCTGAGGGGTACAGCTAAGAATTGATACATGTACAGCTAAGAACTGATTGTTGCTGTGTTTTGCAATACAAGTCAGTGATCTGAAACAGTAAATTCTTAATGCCAGAAGGAAAGGCAATCAATTTGGATAGCAATTCTTGATACTTAAATGCCGGTGTTTTATCGCTACCTCAGCGTTTGCATTTAGCACAGGCACAGTGATATTGTGTTGATTTATCATTAAATGCAAAAGTAAAAAAGGCATGAATGAGGCATAGGAGACAGTACAGTATGGAAGGTAGCATATGTAAGTGGTGCATTAAAACTTTCAGCTGCCAGGCAAGGCCAGATATTTTCTATGTAAATTTTTCTCCCTCTATGCCTGATTCAGTCCATGCTGTTAAGCTTTAAAATTGGTGTTCTTTGTCTGTGATATGCCTGCATGTTCTCCAGAAATTTGCTCTTGCAAATCCTACAGAGGATATCAGATTTCTCGCATGTATTTATTTTATTGCTCCAATATGATTAAGCTCTGAAAAGCAACTTACACAAAATTGCTGGAAGGGAGGGTAAGTCTTGGAGGGAGAACAAGCCACTGTCATCTAGTATTTGTGGGGGTGATCACCAATACAGAATTTTTTTTGGCTTCTAAATAGCATTGTTACCTGCAATTTAGCACAATTGACTCATACTCAGTAGCAGTGCTTTTGTAGCAACAAAGTGGAAACAAATCAATTGCCTTATAATGTTTAATGTTTTTATTCTCTGTGCAGTTGACTAAATAATTGCAGTTTCCTATTAATTTTATCTGATTTTAATGCTGATATTCACAAACATTTTAAAATCCTTGATCTGATTTTTGCATCAGGCTGTCTGCTAGGAGTTCTAACAGTTCTTAAAATATGCAGTATTTGGGGGCACACGTGATCTCAGACCTAGATCCTGGCACAGGCTGCTGAGTACACACCCAGCCCTGAACATGGTTAACTCAGTCCAGGGTGTGATTAAGCACATGAATGATAAAAGAGAGCATCAGACACAATCACTGACACTCCAACATATGGTTTTACAACAGCAGTGTGAGTGTAAACCAAGCACTGTATGATACCCTTTTACTCAAGACACAATTGAAGAGGCTCACTTGGAGAGAATGCAAGTGTTTCTGTAGAGGTATGAGTGCTGGTTTCACGTTCTGTGTGCAGTTAAAACCAAAAATAGCAGGGCTCCTTCCTAAGCCTTGAATCCATTTCAGTTCTGAAGGTTGTTCAGCCCCAGAATAAGAGACAGGACTGAATTGTGGGGTCAAAGTACTGCAAGGGAGACAGGGTAGATGCAGGCACTAGAAAAATTGTAGTGTACTCCTTGGATTTTAAAGCTGCTTTGACAAGTTAGCTTGGGTGAAGTGTTATGGTTTTAGGGGGTCAAGTGAAAAGCTTAGAAACAGGTGAGAATTTTCTCTGTTAGGATTCCTGAAATTAGAAGGAAAGGTACTGGAATGGTGTGCTCTGGAATGTAGAGGATATTGGCCTGGTGAAATGAGGGGTGTCAGTTTCAGAGTTACCTACATTTCAGTGCTTACATATGTGTTTTTTCAAGTATTCCATAACATCACACGTACATCTGCATTGTCAAACTTGGTTTTTTCCTCTTTGGGGGACATTCTGGTGGTGTTCCATCACCTCCAGATGAGCTGACCGTCCCCAGTGGGATCCAGATGGCTTCTGGAACATAGGATATTGTTTTCCAGTGGCAATTCTGTTGTTAAGATAAAATATCTAAACAGACGTGCAAACAGCCTTGTCTGTGTGTTTGCATAGTATTAATAGATTTGAGAAACTGTCCTAAAATATTGATTACTTTGCTAGTTTTGTAGTAAGTGACTATATGGGCAGTTTTAAACCTAATATATAGGATGTGTATGTTGGGATGTGTTGCTAAGACCACTTTTCTCAGTGTTGTAACCTACTGGGAACAGGAGAAACCTGTAGGAGAATTTTGTTGCACACTTTATGCAGACTCCTTAACAATTGCTTCATGAGTCTGGCACATTATTTTTGCCTTAAAGAGGTAGGAATGTAATTAACTTCACCTTTTGGGATTTTCTATAAGTATGGTATCTTGATGGATTTCATTTGAAGCTAACTTTTTATTGACAAAATTTAAAGTGGAATATTTGGCAAGAACAAGTGAAAATGCTCCAAAACATGAAATTTTGCTCAACACAAGGCATTTTTCCATTTTCTTCTGAGAAACGTGAAACAGAAAAAATGGTTTTGATTTCCTTTATTTGGTGAGAAAGCTGAAAAGTCAGTTTTTTACCGAGTTATATATTGAGCGAGTGCAGGACTTTGTGGATGTTGGAGGAAGGGAAAATATATTCTTCAGTTCTCTGCCTAATTGGAGTTACGTTCAGGTTGCAGTTATCCAGAGCTGTGGGGAAAATAAAGCAACAGGTAAAGCAAAATCATGGATAATGCCAAGCCATGTAAGAGACTAGACAATGTAATCTGCAGGAAAAGAATATCAGTGAGTTTGTGCAGGAAGCAGAGCAGCTTTAAAGTGGGGTACAAGAGAATTTAGGATTATGGTCCATGAATGTTTGTTTGGCTATGATTCATTTATTGCAGCCAGACATGGGGGAAACTTGTGAATTTTAGCCTCCAGCGTGAAGAGTGAATTGTGTGTTTCATTCCTCAGTTCTCTTTGGGATTGCTTGAAAATAAAGAATTGAGGAGTGCTTTGGGACACATCTTCAAAGGAGCTTTGATAATGTCAGTTTTGCTTTTCCTGCTGAGCAATTACAAGGCATGGAAGTTTCCACTGAGGAAAACTGCATCTTGCCTCCTCACCTGGGAATTGAGTGCCCTTTGCCAAACACAAACTCCTCTGCACAGTCGGGTGCATTTTACTGGAAAGTGCTGTGATATTTGCCTCAATCAGACAGTCCAACGTGGCTTGTTTAGAGAGAGAATTAAATTGGTTTGAACAGTGTGCTGTTGACAACTATCATTTGGGGAGGTCTACATTTGAAGGTCAATGCATCTGTAACTGCCAGTGTGATTTTGGGGGTGGTAGATTATGATCTTTATCAGTAACCTACCACCTCTCTTGTGTCCTATAGTCACCTTGACTGATGACTCTGCTGGTACCCTAGAGGATTTCTGGACACCTCTCAGCCAGATTGGAAGTTTTGGCTCTAACCAAGCTCATGATGTCTTTCCAGTGGGTGAAAAGACAATTTGCTATGTACAGAGAATTTGGCACAGGTCAGGTTACTGTCCTGGTGCAAATGCTGGCAGATGCAGATCATTTGTTTCTTGATTTAGACAGTCACTCAGATAACCTCTGGAAAAGGTCAAATATTCACAAATTACTTGCATTTTGCCAAAGGTCATGGCACAGATTGCTTTTTCTGAGTGTGTAGGCCCATGTGATTTCTCTTACTGTATTTTTGTTGTAAACCTGGCCTGACTAGTGCAAACTGCACTTTTCCCAGAAATAATTTTCTTTCCCCTGTGGCATTCTAAATACATTATCAGAAGCCTGACAACCCTGGTGTGTGGAAGCATCCTCTTGCTACTCCTGTCTGGTGCTGCCTGAGTGGGTGGTGGAAGTTGGTGATGCTCTGTATCAGCTGTTTCTTTGGGGTGGACATTGAATGTTTGGTGTATTGGCACGAGCAGGGCCAAGTTGCTGCTCTCAGTCTGCTGCCTGGGGCCACAGAATGGTTTGAGGAGGAGGAGGAGGACACCAGGCAGCAGGGATGTTTAATGCAGGAGGATCGGCGGTGCCTCAAGGGAGGCATCGTGAACAGACTGTAATCCCCTCTGTCACTCTGCAGCATCACAGCTCTGCCTGGGCACTGCTTTTGCTGGAGACTGTTTGAAGTAATGCATGATGTTCTGGCCTCACTGCGTTATTCTCTGGATTTATTCCTTTCATCTTCAGGGACAGCTTCAGTTTTGGACTCACCATGGCTTGTGCTTTTTGGTGGGTGCTCCTGTTTAAGTGAGGGTGGTTGTTAAGCTCTGGTTGTGTTACAGCAAAAAAGCACCGGTTTGGAAGGGAAGGGAACTTTGGAGGGACTGGTCTAAGTGGTCATAAACACAAATGATTTACACAACATTTCAGGTGAAAAGCTTGCTTGATTGAATTGGTGGAGTAATGTGGCTATAAATTACCTTCGGGTTTATTGCAGTTGGCTGTGGCAGTGGGTCTTTAGCAATATGTTCTGTTCAGTGGCACTACTCCTGATTCAGTGTCTGACTCTGCTTGCATTTTGTGGATGCTGCACTGTTCTGTAGAGCTGCTTCCCTGAATTTATGGTTCAGGGTGAAGAGAGTGGGAGGGTAGACTCCTCCCATAGCAAGAAATTGCTGATGTCTCTATTTTAGGGAAGAAGTGTAAAGAGGCACATTTCAAATACCTTTTTGACAGGGGGAAGGGTTGCCATGGATAACAGTTGTGAAACATTAGGTCTGATTTTACACCACACCACACCAGCCACCCCCTGCCCTGTTTTACTTAGTTCTGTGATAGGCCATGAGCATCAGGTTCATCTTCCAGACTTCTGGATGGCACAGGATGGCTTGAAGAGACACTGGCATTTACTCTTGTTGGCATCCAGAGATGTTTCCTGAACCCTCAAGGACACCAGGCTGAGCACCCTCTGCAGAGCAAAGATGCAGAACTGGCCTTTTGGGAGGGGTGATTTTGTATAAAGAGGCATGTTCTCGGAGTCCTTTGAAGGTGCCTGTGAGATGGAACCTCACTGAGCTGGTATTGCCCTTCCCTTTTCACACTGTGTAACTGCTTTACAACTCACAGAGCCTTAGAAGGTTGTGTCATTCACTGAATAACAGGTGTTATTCAGGCCAGTTACAGAAGGTATTTCTTTAATTAACCAAATACTATTTCAACTTTAATTTCTCTTCTTTTTCCCCTGTGTTTTCTCTCCCACTCTTGCTGCTGATAGAAACGTACCCATTTTACAGTCAGTCTGTTAGTCACTACTCCCGCTTAACTCTGGTGAACCTGCTGTCAGTAGCACTGTGTGCCACCATCAACCCAGCCTGTAGTTTCCCTAAATCAATTGGGCAGAAGGATCCTGATGGGAAAGGGGGAAGAAGGATGTTCTCTTCAAAAGGATTGCAAACATATGGACAGCAGTCAATGAAGACAAAGGAAATACTGGTGAAGTGCACCCTGTGAAACAGGTTGTCAGTGTTTGGGGGAGTACCTGTGTGTATCTTAATATCCTCATGCAAGAATTGATTTCTAGGAGTAAACTGCCAGCCTGGAATGGAAATGGATTTTAAGACCCAAAGCGTGTGCTCAGTGCACACTGTAATTAGACTGTGATTGCAATTTCAGCACAGGACTGAACTTCAACCTTTTAAAAACTCAATCTTTCTTCAGGAGCTCATGGGGCTATTTATGATATCAGCAATGGACTCAAGGAATATCACAGCTATCAAATGGGGAGGAAAGGAGAAGCTGTTGAAATATTAAATTTTGATGGCATTTTAAATATTACCCCCTACACTGTATTTAATGATTCTCTAGTTCTGCTAAAAGTCAGTGGCTCTAAAATGCTCCAGTCATTTTTGAAAATGTGATTTTATTTCCCCAAGTACAGCAGAGACTTAGTAAAATTTTACTTTGGCCCTAGGAAAAGATTCAGGAGGTGCTAGACACAATAACACATTGCTCTCCACAGAGCAATTTTCCCCTCTGTCAAAACTGGCATTTGTGCTTTCTGTTATTAATGAGGGAGTTACAGTTCTCCTTAGGAGAGGTTTCCATGATATCTTCTGCTTGGCACTTCAGAGACTCTTACTAAAGAGCTGATGTAATTCCCATGAAGATTTTGTGCACTCTCTGTTAAATGGGTCACTCCATGCCAGGTAGCATGAGCAATGTCTGCACCACTTCTTGGGACCAGCAAGGAAGGCAGTCTCAGTACAGGCTGTGTGTCAGCACTGCTTGAAAGAAGAACCCCACACAATTTTAAAATATTCATCTTTGCTCAACTAATATTACCAAAATAAAATAATAAAATAGACTGGGCTTTTTTGATGCCTAGTTAATAGATTTAGGTCACAGACTGTAAATGAGTGTGACTCAGCTGTGTGAATAAATCAGTTCACTTGATTGTGGGATGAATTGACACTTTCAAAGCTTTTAATAGGTAATGAATATTCAGGGTCTACCACATGGTAGGAGATCTGAAATGAAGGCTTAGATTCCAGCAGCCCTGGCTCTCAGTCAGCAAGTGTTACAAAGAGTGTCTTGGAGTGGTAGAGAGCAGTGCTGCTCTCATCCCTGTTTTTCTTCCTCTTTGCTGTTGCTAATAGGAATGCAACAGTGTGACACACCAAATGTGCAACTGGTGGCTTTAGAAGACAGGTTTTACCACGCTGTATTGATGCTCAGAGCTTGTTGTCCTCTTATCACCATATGCGGACATCAAATGGAGTTGAACAGAGATTCGAAATCTCCCAGTAGCTTGCAGAGGAATCCGGGAGCAGTTGCTCACCTCAGCCCTGCTGGCAGGGAGGCAGCACCGGGCTCCGTTTTAATTTAGGGTAAAAGGCTCAAATCTGTGCAGTAACAGAAGTATTTGAGCACTTATCAGCTAAGTTTGTGCTGAAGAAGATGGCTCCCTGGGTTCTTCTGAATGGACACAAGGTTTGAGATGGTAAAAAACCTGTTTCAGTGAGAGTCGTGACACTGATTTGCACCGTAGAGCCTGTGCTCATGCAGGAACAGACAAGAAATGCGTGACCTTCCTGGGCTCTGTTGAGCAACTCAGCATCCTGTAATAATTCTTAATTTCTTAGTATTTGAAATACTATTCACAAGAGTAGTGGGGAAGGGAAAAAAAGATGCTGGTGCAAAGTTACCAAAGTTAAGAATAGCCTACAACGTGGCTATGAAGTGTTTTAAGTTTGATATTTTTGCTTGCAATAGAGATTTAGTGCCAGAGCTCTCTGTGGAATTAGTTTGAAAATCTGAGTTCAAGGTAGCTGGATAAGAAAAAAGGATTTGGCAGTTCTGTGAAAATCTTTAATCAAAAAGGGTCTATACAGCACCTCAGCAGAGTTCTCCTGGGCACAGCCTTTCACTGCCTTATATGTGCCAAGACTGAATCACAGCTGATGACGAAGTGGGAGAGGTGACAGGGCTGATCTGGGATGTGTCTGGTTTAGGTGCAGTGAGTATTAACCTGCCACAGCAACTTTGTGTATGGGCAGTCCTGGGGATGGTCAACACTTCCTGAAGTGGGGAAAAAGGAGGAACACATTTGTTACCAAAGCTGAGCTTATGATCCATGTGCAACCAGGACCTTCTGGTGTTCCACTGATATGACAGCGTGCAGTTCCAGAGTTTGTGATGCTAACAAGCTTGATAAGCTTCCTTACTTCTGCTGAAAATCGATCAATTCAAAGAAAACCAAACCAAACAAAATAAAAGGTGTTAGAAGGTGGGGGAAGATCTCCTTAGAAACAGCATTGTTGCAAGAAAGTCTGGTATAACCTGCACAGCTTCTCCTCTGCCTGAGTGTAGCCAGGCACTGATGGACAGTCTGAAACATGTGACAGAATTTATACCATTGGTAAAGACAATGAAGGAGAGGAAAAAACAGGCCTCAGCTGTGCCAAGCAGTGAGATGGGTGTTCCCAGGGATGTTAGTAGGGTTTGGGTGTGTGAAGATAAAAACGGTTTCTGTTGAACAGGAGTGGGGTTGAATAAAATGCTCAAATTGAATGCATATAGCTGTGATTTGTTGAAGTTAAACCATATTTTTTTCCCCTCAAAAAGTCCTGTATGATTTGGGGCACCCATTTTAACAGGATTGTCTGGAAATTAATCTGAAAGCATGAGGGGTGTAAAAATTGTCAGTTTTCTAGGGTTTTAACCATACTATAGAATTCTACAGCAAAAGTACATTTCGTTCTTAAATTCTACAAGCAGAGTAAAAATCTACCATTTCTATTCACTGCTACAGGTTTTCTTCAATAGGGCGGTTAATTTATTGTTTGATTCCATTATCTGTAAGAGCTAAGCAGTGGAAGAACCTACTGAGAGTAGGTGCAAAATGTTTAAGATATTTGAGGGGAATGCCAGGATCCTGTTGAATCAGTCCTCCCAAGCTATAGCGTAATATTCCTGATGAAGCAAGGGCCACATCTTTGGGTGACAGCTCTAAGGGCATAAGGCTAGGAAACAGCAAATGGAGAACCAGGAGCTTTTTTTGACAGACAGAGGGTTTGAACCTGCAGAATTCTGAACTGGCAGTTCAGCTTTGTGGTTGTGCTGAATTGTGGCTAAACTGCTCAGCATTCCTGCAAGGTGGGAGTCTGAACAGCAGAGCAGGGCTGGGAAGGAAATGAGCTTGCTGATCAACATGTTCCAAAGTGCATCTTCAAGGCAGGTTTGAGTCAACACTTTGAGATAATGCTGTCAGACTAGATGATAACACAAAATATTCTGACAACCTACTTGGTCTGAAAGCAAACACTGTCTGTTCCTTGGCCATGATTTCTGATTAAACTGGGGGCTCTAGTTGCGAACAGCCCAGTGCTAGCCACTGTGACTCAAGCCACTGACTCCTTCTGTTTGGCATAAAATATTCAAATATTTAAATAAATTTAAGCTAATGGTAGGAATCATCTTTTTATTTGGAAAATTAAACTGCTCTATGACTTTATTAAGGCTCTCTGAGCTCTACATGAGGCACAGACAGCAGTGAGGAAGCTCATATACACATGCTACAAAACAAAATGCTCAAGAGAAGGTTTTTTATACAGGTTCCCTCCATCTACACTTTGCAATTATATCTGACCTTTTTAAATAACCCAGGTGCAGAAAACATGCTGGAATACATCACACCTAAGGTGAGCTTCAAATACACTTCCTGGTTTCCAGAGAGCCCTGCTCTTTGCAGTGAAGAGCAATCAGGTTAGTCAGAATAACTGAGAAACAGGAAATGATATGCAGAAAATTCTCCAGGTGTCCAGACTGTGTGCACTGCCTATGTAGTAAAGTCTGCATCTTGGGTACTCTGTGCATTGGGAACTTAAGGACATATGCAATTCCACAAAGCTGATTTACAGTAGGAGGATTAACAATAAAATAAATGGGTTCCTCTTCACCAGGGAAGGTCTGTCAACACATTGTGACAGTTTGTTGCAGTGGTGCATTAGTCAGCACAGCAGCACATCATGTGAAAGTGTCATATCTGTATCTGTTAGGAAATAGGCCAATTTACTCATAGCTCTCAGGACTCTTGTCTTCAAATGGCTTTTTCTTATATGCATTTTCCCCATCCCATCTTCTTCCTAAATCAAAGATGGGTTGTTGTCAGACGCTACAGCCTGAAACGTGGCATCTCACTTTCTCCTGTTGTAAAAAGACATAAGTTGCTTTTCCATTTCACTCTTTGCCCTGAGTGTTCATGACCAGAGCTTGACCAAGTGCCTGAAAACCAGTCTGTAAAGTTAGAGAAAAATGCTGTGGTCATCTGCCACAGTCTTTGTGGAGCTCCTCTGACTTTAGGAGGGTTCCCTGTGTCCACAGAGGATGGCCAGAGCAGAGCTTAATCTATTTGCTACAAGTACCTTGAAGAGGAGGGGAAGAGAATCAGCCATGTGTTTAGAAGAGCATCCTTTACCAAGGACCATAGCAGTTAGACAGAGCTAAAAACAGATGCAAGGAAAATTAATAAGTGTCAGAATCATTGGGACAGAGTGGAAGAGAATAAGGTACATTTCCTGGTGCCTTTTCAGTGTGTTTAAATCGTGCCTGGATTTTAAAATTATGGGACAGACTCAGCAAACAATCAGTCCTGGCACTTCCAAATCAACTAAAGGGCACTCAGCAGAAATGTTAATGGATGAGCTGTAGTGAGTGCAGAAGGGAGAAGGATGGAAATAGTCTCAAAGGCTATCAGCAGATTTCTCTGCATTGCTAAATGCAAAAGACTAATGAGCAGTGGCTGAACACTGTGACCACTGCACTTACTGTACATGTTCTTCTGCAGTGTTTACTTTTTCTTACCAGCGACAGCTGTGATCTCTAACCTCTGCCAGCTGCTTAAAGACAGATCTTCTTGTTCCTGACTTAATTTCTTGCTCAGGAAGAACAAAAACTTACACCTAGCTCAAGTCTGCATTTTTACAGACAGGGTTGCTGTGTCTGTGGCAGTGAAGGAAGGTACAGTTCTGATTGTATGCGAGATTCACAATTTTGCCTGAACTGGGCTTAGCCAAACCTGGACCTTTGAATTAAAAGTTTTCAATGCAAACAGAGCACTTGTTTAAGTGTTTTCCATGTCTTTGTCTTTGTGGTAAGATTGAATTTTTCAAACAAAAACAAAGATGTTTCATCTTAGACTATCTTTGGTCTTTATTGCTGGAAATCCCAGAAGCCTCATACTCTGGTTTTTACTGGCATGAAAGAGATAACAAGAGGGAGAACCTGTCTGTCCTCTGTCACTCTTAAAAACACTGGAACACGAACAAAAGAAAACAGAAGCTTTAGCGACCTCATGGAAAACCACCTAGAAAAAAAATAATTTCTCTTTTCCTGTTAATAGATGAGTGAATTCTGTTTAGGAATTTTATTCCTTCAGATTGAAGGACATTTCAAGGGTCTAACTCTGTTCTCCATTACTTCAGCATTGGTGTAACTGAGCATTAATGAAATGCTGATTGATGGAATCAGACCTGTAATGGTTCTCTTACAGAAAAAGCAGCTGTACCAGTTTATGCTTAAAACTCAGGAGCCCTATTCCCAAAGCAGTTAAGCAGCATTTATACAGAAGAAACAAGGAAGTGATTAATAAATGCTGTTTTAAATATTTACAGGTCTCTTTATCTTGCTTCTTAGAGATGTGGTATGAACAGCTGTTGTGGAAGAACTGCTCGATCTCTCTGCCTGACCAGGAATTTCCCTCTTTTTATGCACAGGACGTAGTCAAAGGAGTGGATGCCAGCCCAGCTGTGCTGTACAGGAATCCTTAAGCATCTGGCTCCAGCCCCACAGCCCTGCACAGGGGAAAGCTGTGTGTGTGTGAGTCATCCTTTGGAGACCTGCAGTGATCCCTGTTGTTTTGGTCACATCCTGGTCTACCTCTTCCCTAAGTGGGAGCTTTACTTCACTCACACTCTTGCTTTTCTGGCTGTGCATGAAAATAGCAGTTCCAGGGAATTTCTTCCCAGGTATGCTCAGAGTACTTCCTGCCATTCTTTGTGATCTCCACCCCCTGCTACTAACCATGGAATTTGGGCTCCATGCCAGGGGTGGAAGGCTGATGAACTCCTATTCTAGCATCACTTCTGACACAGCTTTTCCATGCACATTGCAGCTCCCTGGCTGCCCACAGGCTTCTAGACTTAAATATCATAGTATGCTTCTCAGCACTGCAGTGGAGAGTGGGAGTGCTGGTGGGATCAGCTCTTCTGGTGGATGAGCAGGAGCAGAAATATCTGGATAAGGGACAGTGGCAGGCAGGTGTGGTCTGCCCTTGCTAGCTCAGTATTCAGACTGCATCAGCAATCCAGTGCTTTAGAAATATACAGCACTTTTAAAGCTCTATTTGTAATATTTTTCCACTTCTGAGAGTAAATACTTTAGATTAATTCCATGATTTTAGTGTCACTGATCCCTGTTTGTGCTTGACTTCAGCAGCTCATGCTTAAAGTGTTTTCCCGCATTCCAAATCTTTATTGGTGAGTTATTTGCACAGGATTTGCTGCTGCCTTTTTTCTGCTGTTGGAATTTGAGCTTACTGGCTGTGTGCTGGATGGTGATTTCTTTGGCGTATTTCCTTCTTTTGGCAGGTCCTGAGTTTATTCCATTCTCTTTATGAAGTGAAAAATAGCAAGCAGAATTTTCAGTGACTTTCATTTAATTAGTGCTTTATCTTGACATTGTCTAGTGTGTAAATCTTGTCCTTTTGAAGACCAGGAGCAGTTGATGTATGGTGGTTTTGGCGCAGGCTGCAGATACCTCTCTGCTCAGCAACTGGTGTGTGACACAAGCTTATTTCTGGGGTGGGCAGGTGGAACCAGTATTGCAATTTACTGAGAGTATCTGATAAAGTGTTCTGTTCAATAGTAATGCAGAATGTGATGTTTTATTGCTGCCATCTGACCCTCTGAATATTCCCTTCTCCTCGGTTTCTTACACTGCACCCCTCATTACTTGCTTTAAACAGGCCATGAGTTTGCAATATCCTGCGCCTCTGCTTCCCTCTCTTAATTCCAAAAGCTGTAAAGGACCCACACCAGTGCTGAGCCCATATTCAGGGCTTGCACTGGGCAGTCCAGACATTGCCTGTGGATGTTGGTCTAATGTTTTGGATAAATATGAAGCATTAATCTGCCATGCTGTGTGATACTCTGGAGAGTCACTGCTGAGCAGTAAGTGACATCTAAGCCCAAGGGGACTTCTCAGGAGCCCATGAAATGACAGCACAGATCCGATCAGCTGCAGCAGCAGAGATTGTCTTTGTTATATTAAATAAGCCAAATGATGTTTATTGTATACCATGGTGAGGTGAAGTTAAACCAAAGTTTGTAATGCCAGCATGTCTGACTTCAGGATTCTAAGCTTCTCTGTGTGCTTGAACGTGTTCTTCTTGTGAATGGAGTGCTGCAGACCTGTGAGTTTGAGTGGCCCATGCACATGTTGGTTATGGGAGAAGCAGTTTACCCTGCAAGGCTTGTGTGTGCAAATGCCATCCACAGAGCAGGACGCAGAGCTGCAGCACTAACCACAGTCTGAGGCTGTAGGATAACAACTGATTTTCTGTACAAATCAATGACAGTGCAGCGAAGGACTGAGACTAATACTGAGGTAAAAACAGTTGGAGCCATTCCCAGGCTTGAACTGAGAGCACAGTTTTGTCATGTGTTTGCTGGGAGAAAGAAGAGCCTCCAAGCTCTCTCACTCATGCAGTGCCCTTGCTAGAGAAGAACAAGTTAATTGTACATCTGACGCAGCAGGAGCCTTTCTGGGTGTCTTTCAGATGAGTTGACAACTGATAATTATATGAAAACTACAAGCTGTCTGTCCTCTATTGCTTTCACTAGGGGAAAGCAGCACAAGGAGTGCGAGAAAACCTTTGATTATAGGGAAGGAAGTAAGATTTGTTCTTGTTGTTGCTTGCTCTGATCATCTCCAGCCAGTCGTAAATCTTGCATCTGGTACGATTGCACAGTGTTTGGTGTGTTGCTGTTGTGTTTCAAGTCTTACTCTAGTGGGTGGCTGGGGAAGATCTGCACATCTAGACAGACTTCTCTGTCTGGTTTTAGCTCTATCAGGACACACTTTCAGTTTGCAAGGGCAGAATTTGGGATGCACAGCTGTGCCAGCTTTAGTGGGATCTCCTGCCTAATCTCTTGCTCTCACCATATCTGCCCATCTCTCAGCAGTAACCTGAAGTCATTGTCAGTGATAAAATAAAAGTTGTTGAAAGTGTTAGGTGAAATCTGTGTGTTATGTCTGCTTGCAGATTGTTCCCAGGTACTGTATAAAGCTCTGTGACTGAATGAAATGGGCTGTATGTGCTGGGACATTAACCTGCATAAACAATTACACCGCTTTCACTACTTTTCCCAGGATTTTTTCACTTATGCAGCACCAGTTGTGCAAGAATTGGAACAAGCTGTAGTCAAATGGGAATGGGATTGGAAAGTGGGGAAGAACAGTATTTCTTCCAGCTTGCCATAAATTTGTGACAGGATGCTGTGACTCAACTCTGAGCCCTGGAACAGTCCAGCAGAGGAGGAAACCTTAAATACAAGACCATGATTTTGGATTGGCTTGGTGATCTGTTCTGGGGAACCAGAGGATTTTAATTTTTTTTTTTAATTGTTCCAATTTTACAGCTCGTATAGGAGAGCTAAAGCTAACCAGGCTGGGGGTTAGATACCTGTTACTGAATTAGAGCTCTGTGTGTTTGACTTAGCATCAGGGTGATGTTCTACATCAGTTCACTGACAACTAAATTTTGTCTTATGTCAGAGCTCTCTTTTAGCTGATTTGAGAATTTGACAATTTCTGGCTTGTCCTCAGAATTTAAAAATCCCTTCTTGCATGTCTTATATATGTACTTGGGCCACGTTTAGATTCCAGAAATGGTCTGCCACCAGGATGTTAGGGAGTCCAGGGCTGCTAACAGAGCAGGACTTGAACCAGGTGTTCCTTGATTCACTGGGAGCTGCTGCCCAATCTGTCAGCCAGGCCAAAGAAACATTTTCCTCCTCATGCTTCTGTCCCTCTCCCTGCACTGGTTATTTTTAGAATCTCTCCACCTCTGCATGTCAGTTGTGGAGCTGTGTTGCAGTAGATGAGAGCAGAGGCCAAATAGGTTCAAACCAGCCAGGCTTGGTGTTTCTAATGGTTTTTATATAACACTGCATAAGACATTTGCTTCTTTTCATATGCCATGCTATATGCCAGCTCCCCGCTGTAGTATTGTTCCAGTGCCTGAAGTGTAATAACATTTTATTTTTCAGTTCAGAAAATGAATTGTTCAGAAAATAAATTGTTATTTAATATAACAAAGACAATTCAGTTCAGAATGAGATTCCTTCACATAGGACTTATTTCAAGAAGAAATCTATGGGTAGAGAAGCATTTGCTTGGCCTGTTTAGAGTTCTTGGAGTGCTGTAATTGCTGCAAGTACTTGCTGTAATGTATACAAAGCTGAGTATGCACACAGATTTGGGGTCATTGCTGTGTGTCTAAGTGTCTCAGTATGTACTTACTGTCACTGTTCTGGGGGTTTGGGAGTGGGCACGAAAGGAAACTGATTACTTGTCCATGATGAAAACACTGAGTCTGTGGCTGAGTTGGTAATTTAACCCAGATCTTCTCAAAGCTGAGCTAGTCTTTCAAGAACTGAGACTTATTTTGTATGGAAGGTGGTGCTGGGGTGAGTTTTGCATACCATCCAGACCATTTCAGCACAGAATTAGCCTTTCTAATTACTTGCCCTCCTTCCTTAATTGACTATTTACTTAATATCTGACCTCTTTTAACATACTCAAACAGTCTGAGATGGCTTTCCCAAGGAGTTCAGTCTTCAGCTCTTTATCCAGGCAGAATTCCCTTAATATCAGTTATGCTCACTCTGGAGCAGGGCCAGCAGCTCCTGCCCGGGCTAAACTGTGGCCTTTCAGACAGAGCACAGATTTTTTCCATACTTGCCATTAGATGCTTTAAAAACACTTGGAGAGTTTTGCTTTCAGTGAGGACAAGAGCAGAATCCAGGAAAAAGATAAAAATTCTGTTTCTGTAAAAGAGGGAGGTTTGTTGTAAGTTCAGCAGGGACTAGAGGAAAGCATGTCAGGAACTGTACAGAAAACACTTATTCTCTGGAGATATTTTTCCAGTGTCACAGACTGAAGAATATTGGAGCACTCTGCTGCACGGACACTTGCTTGATGCAGAGTGAGTATAGATGCGATCTGACTGCACTGTGTCACTGTGTATTTTAGAACAAGAAATCCCTCTCCTCTTCCCACTTTTATTTCCCATCCATTTGCTCTTAAAGTTTCAGAGTCTCACCTTCTCTCCAGAGGCAGCTTCGTGGCATTATGGGCTTGAGTGATGCTTCTTGTCTCTTCTGTGAGAAATTGCTGATGTTTGAATGATAAAGAAGGAAGACCCTGGGGCAGTGAATGCCTCAGCTGTGTTTGCAAACTTCCACAGATGAGCAGTCAGTGGATGCAGCTTAAACTACCATGGAAGTACAACAGGAAAAGGTGATTTT
The DNA here is from genome assembly GCA_013399875.1 of Gymnorhina tibicen. Lineage (NCBI taxonomy): Eukaryota > Metazoa > Chordata > Aves > Passeriformes > Artamidae > Gymnorhina > Gymnorhina tibicen. Next base: position 66,769 of record VXAZ01007309.1, read on the forward strand.
TTTTTTGAGAATAGCATTGTATTACATTCTTCTTTGAGCAGATAATTTATTCAGGGAGTGACAGATTGTCTCGTCTGTCTGAGGCACTAGCCTGCAACCCAGATTTAGCTGTGGTTGCCACAGATTCCCTTTGCTGTCAATATGCAGTGTATCCAAGCATAAAATGAGCCATCAGACCACAGCTCAGAGGTTCTGTCTTAAGTTTGAATGGCCAGGGTGAGAAACCTTGAAAAGCTGTTGCCTGCACCTGATTCACAGGTCCTCTTAAGGCTTTGGTCTGCTAGGCTTTAATTCAGCACACTGTATTAACACTGAAGTTACATCTTTTTTATATGTCCAGCAGGATATTAATAGCCTGATAGCAAGTGTCTTCTGGAGCAAGTGGAAGCTTTCCTGTTTGAATCAACCAAGTAAATGATCCTTGAATACAGGTGCAGGAAAATGCTTCAGAACCAGATGAGAAAGGCTAGAGCTTACTCTGAAAGGTCAAGTATACAAGAATGAAAAACTTACTTAGAGAAGTAGTGCAGGAAGGAAATGTCCTAGAAACAGAGTATCCCATGTTATAGGGAAAGTTTTTTTCACTGGCAGGACAAACAACAGAAACTTGTGAACAGAGAAACAATTTTCCAGGAGTCTAACACTTGTAGTTTGCAGCTTATCCGTGATCCACTTCTGGCAGAGCTCCACAAAGCTGCTGATATCTGTCAAATCCTGTGGTAAGTCTCACTTCCCCTGCTGAGTGCTGCTGCTGGTGAGAAATTTGACCAAGGGTGAAAAGGACCTGCTGGTAATTGTTTTCTCCTCACTGCCAGTTCTGCACCCTGACCAGGAGGTGTTCGGGTCAGTGGAAAGGATCCTGTGCACTTCTCTGAGCTTTGGCTGCACGCTACAGTTGGCCTGCTCAGGGTTACACTTGTTTTACTGTGAATCTGCCCTGGCAGTTGGCCTCTCATAGTGTCACAGGACTCAGGGTTGTCCCTGAAACATGCCCTGTCTGCTGCAGAACCCCTCAGCAAGGTGGTCAAGGCTCGGTGGGGATCTCAGCCCTCAGGAGGTTTGGCCACCTGACACCAAAACACTGGTGAGGTGGGCAGCACCTGCTTTTTGTTTCAACCCATGCCAACCTCCCCAGTGAGCTCTTGTGCAGCTTTAGGCTGAGGTCTGTTGGTGGAAGGCTGTCAGAGTAAAACTCTGCAGCTTCCCCTGAGCTCAGCACTTGCCATTCATCTTCCCGAGTCCTTTGTTCACCCACATTCCATAAAATTGACAGCAGCAAGGACACAAATATCACCTCTTAATATTTCTTCCCTTTGTATGAGTGTTGCCTTCTGTTTCCTTGGCAGACTGACCTCTGGCTGGAGCTGATGCTGCCATTCTGTGGTGTACCATTCAATGGGCACTATGCTCTTAGATTCTTCTTTTGTTTAATTATTATTATTTATTCATTTTCATCCCAGACAAAGCATGTGCAGCCTTTACAAGGCCTTGCCATTGTTATCTGCAAGTGCAGCAGTAATTCAGTTATTGTACCTTTCCCTAATTCTCACCAGTGCAGCAGTGTAAATACACAGGGAGCAGAGAGATGCATGGTGGCAGCCAGAATCAATTTAGCCACAAGAGTTTATCATTAAAATACAAAACACTCTGGAGCAGGGAAATTGCCTCCTTTGCCAGCTCATGGCCTGACTGTTGGCCAGATACATGGTGCCCTTTTTTTTTTCACTGACAAAATACTCCTTTCTGTGGAGCCTTGGTGCTTTCCCTGATTTCACTGCTGGCTACAAACTACATGAAAGAGCTGTGCTGATGCTGTTCAAAGAGACATGGAGCCTCCCTGTAGGCTCCATTCAATAAGAGGCCAAGGATATCTGCACAGAGTTGTATTGGGCAGGCTCTGGTTTGGTTGCAGTATTTTGAGAGGCATTTGCAAGGCTTTCCTGCTGGTTCCTTTCAAGAGGTTTTCCTATTACAGTGAAGAGAAAAAACATTTTGTAAACTCTGGGCAAGAAGTAATGTATTCTGTTCTGTGGCTCTTCACCCCATCTAAGTCTGCAAAGCAATGGAAGTGATGAATTCCTGTGATGAATTCCCCACATGAGACATGTGGAAAGTTACCCTTTGTATGCAGGTTTGGAACAAGAGTCTTTACCAGCATTTCTGAACTCTATGATGATAGACATTCCAAACCCAAGAGTGCACTGGCCAAAAACCCACAGCTGCTGAGACCAGCAGGTACGAAGGTTCTAAACACTTCCTATTTGTAATCCTCAACACTTAACATTTGCACTGGTCCTGCCTAATGAGGCTTTGACAGACCTGGCTATGAAGAGATTTGTTCTGGACCAGTGAGGTGGAGGATGTCCTGTGGTATAGGAAGTGTTGAGGCCAACAGCTAGTCTGAAGGCTTCACAGATCTTAATTTGGACATGATTAGCTTCTATTCATGAGAAAAGCCCATGAGAAGAAAATAATCAGCTTTACCCATGGAAGTGTAGTATCAACAGAAGTACGGAATCCAAAACAACTGAAAGAGAAAACAGCAACACATCGGCACCTGTTATTTTTCTGAATGTCTGAATGCTTATGCTATAGGTAACCAATAGTATTATATTGTAGTTAAATGATAGCCAACGAATCCGTTGTTGTAATTTAGTAGCCAATGAACTTGTAACACGAATGATAACATGCAGAAGTCTATAAATATGCAGTTTCTCTGAAATATAACGCCTTATGCCATTAATCCGGGGCAGTGTCCGTGTGTGTCGTGGCCACCCCAGCAGCAACATAGGAAGTCCTGACTGCTCAACCATTTCTGAGTGATGGTGGCTGCTGGAAAGTGACATCGGTCTGGAGAAGGTCAAAGTCCTGGTCTGAGATGAGTCTGATTTAAGTCCACATCTTAATGATGCCTTCCAGCATCTCTCAAATAAGGGGCTAAGTGTTGTTTGCCAAGGTTTAGAAATTTATTGAAAAGCACTTTTTAGAGTTAAAAATCTCCCTGTGGTTTTGATGATTTATAGATTTTATGGCCATTAAGTTCTTCTAGCATGACTTTCATTGTATAATACAGTACAAGTGGTTCCTGTGTCAAGTTCATTGCTTCTGGCTTTGTTCAAGGTCAGGTTTAGACAGGTTTAGAATGGTGCTAAGGGAGTTGTTTCCCCCTCCTGTCTACTTCCTTCCCCTTCTTAACCCTGTCCTGTGAGCTTTTGATGATGTGATGGTTCTGTGGCTGCCTCACTACCTCGATACCCACCTCGCTGTTTCTGTGTCTGGGCAGCACTTGGTCATTTAATAAAAATGCATCGACCTTTTTTGTGAGAAATATGAACTCACACCTGGAAGGAACAGCAAGGACGAGCTGTCATCACGTGTAACATTTCATTGTGACTCAGCTTAGGTGTGTGTACTTGAATGGCGATCGCCCTGTTCCAGGTCACATTCATCCAGATGGCTCCCAGAGCACCATGAAGCATCTCCAGGACGACTTCCACCTTCTCCATCCTTGGCTGGCTGTGCAGCTCCAGCCCACTGCAGTCACACAGGGGCCTGCAGAGAGCTGTCCAGCCGAGGGGGGAGGGACATGGCCATCCGTCCAGGACATTGTGTTTGTCTGTGGTCCATCCCAGAGTCGGTGTTGGCAGGGTGCCCATCTCTGTAATAGCTATACACCTTGTTGCGAGGTTATTCCCAGTCTTACAGGAAGTGCGTGGATCCTGTCCAAACCAGGATGATTGAGATATGGGAACTGCTGGCTCTTCAGGGCGAACAGGGTGAGGTTTGCAGTGGGGTGGGAGCATCTCTCTGCTGCTGCTGAGGCACCAGCACTGCATTTTGTTTGGCACCAGCTCGTTTTTCCTTCAGCATTTCCCGCTATGCACTGACCGAGCTGCAGCCCTGAGGTTCACCTCCTTCCACAGGCAGACTCTTCATAGAGAGATTTTAAGAAAACATGGACAAAAAGGCACCTAGTACATGAACACATTAGGCAGACTCAGTCTGTCAGCCCTCTCTGTGGGGAGCCCTCCATGTTCAGATCACAGTCAGCAGTGGCAGAGAGACATGTAAAAATGTCTATTCAACTGAAGATGGTTACAACCATGAAACTGCTTTACTCCGTGGTGAGGAAACCTCACCGTGCCCAGTGAGAATTCCTTTATTGAACTGGTCCAGTGAAAGGTGCTCTCAGAAGGCTCCTTTTGTTATTTCAGGCTCTCAGCATTCCACCTCATGTTTCATACATGTGCCTTTGCTACAGAGCTTTGCTGAGCCTTATCACTGAAGAGTAAATTACATCCTTGTTACTGTACCAGGTATGTTCTGAGCAGGTAATACACAGCAGAGACTGGAAAAGGACAAAAACCTGTGGGGTTTTTTGGGGCTGGAATATGTTCAGCTATTAGCAGTGAACTGGCTTCTCTGATCCAGCACTGCAGTGAAATGCAGCTGGGCGAGGGCCTTGCAGTATAAATCTATTGGGATTTCTGCGTTCTCTCGCCTCTTGATTGTAACTCCTACAAGGCACCTTTATGTTGGAGGAAAATAGATGCAAGCACAGTTTTGGCAGGCTGGGAGAAGGCAGTAGCAGCAGAAGCTCTTAGTATGTGATAGAAGTTGCACTGTGGAAGGTCTGGCAAATACACAGTAATCAGTTTTTATCTATTTAGGGATTTCACAGGGGATCAATAAATTGTCAAGGGTGTTTAAACTGGTATCTGAAACAAAGAAGAGCCTGTGAACTGAAAGGACAAGACTGGGGTCAAAGTTCCTTCTCTGATTTTTAAAAGGACTCAGCTAGTTTAGAAATAATGTGTTACTCTATATGTTGTACCTGCAATTGGGGTGAGGTACAATGGGAAGGATAAACCAGTCCACTCACCTCTTGTGTAGATGCTCCAAAGCAGAACTGCACATAATCTGATTGGCAATTGTAGGGGATGTTCTACATCAGAGATAATAATTTGAGCTCCAGGGACCATTTCTTACCTTATTTCTAAGGTCCATCTAGGAGAAGCTCTCCTGATTCCCTTAAGCAGTGCCTGTTTGTTTTTACAGTGAAAGGATTGGTTGGTTTTGCTTTCCAAGCAATTCGTTTTCACTGTCTGTGACCCTGTGGTGACATGTTGTCATAATAACTACAGGGAACTTATATTTGCTGGAAAAATCAAAATGACAGGTTTTTTTGGTCAGCCTGTTTGGTTTGATTTTAATGTGGGAAAAAATGAATTCACATACTGATACACAAAGCATCAACAGATATCAAAAATAAATCAGCATATACCACTGGGAGATGATAAATATATACATGTTGACAGAAAAGGCAAGCTACATCCCCACTAAAAGGCAGCTGGAAAAGGCAACTGTAGAAATGAGCAAGATCAAAACAGCAACTTCTTAAAAGGCTTTAGAAGGAAACAGAACAAGAATTTCACAGAACAGGAACTGCCCTGTGGACCTCTGTGCTGTGCATACAGGCACGAACAGTCCAGTCCCACAAACAGGTGGACAGAAATGCCTCTCAAGTGACTGTTATCCTGAGTGACAGCTGGACTGGGAACAGTGACCCGCTTACATGAGCCTGAGAGGTGTGATTTTCCAGCTGATGGAAGTCACCACATCATTACCTGAATCTCTTTTTCAAAATCTGCCTTTTCCTACTTAGTCCCCAGGCCCAGCACACTTTGCAGTCCATCTGTTTCTGGATAAGAAGAGAAGGTGAAATCACATGTCAGCTGAGAAAATTACCTCTGTGTCAGATACTATCTTTCCAATAGTGCGTACAGTGAGCTGAGAATGCTGGGTCCAGTCCCTCACTGAGCTTCTTACAATACCAAGACTAATTGATAGCAGATTAATTGGGCACACTTCTAAAACACAAAAGTACAATCCCATCGTAGCTGTGCACCTTCATCTCTTTTGGGGTTTTTTGTATTGCATTTTGGATCTTTTTCCATTCAGCCTTGTAACCATTTAGAAGTACTAATTTTGACCAGGCTGTGATGGCTAATAAGGATGCACAGTTGCAGGCAGTCCTGTAACATGAAGCACCCTTGTACAGCTTCTAAGGTTGTAAAGAGCATTCATTTTCTATGCATGCAGGCTTTGTATTTCTGTCCCTTTCTACACAAAAATGCTGGCTGATTATCATTCCTTCTAATGTCTTTCCCTGGTGTAGATCAAAGAGCAATGTGGATTTCTGCGTGTGGTTTTATACAAAGTTTCCCCCACTGCAGTTTGAATGACACATTTCTCTATAGGGGAATTGCTCGTGACATGGGAACGTGAGGTCTGAGGGGGCTTCTGCATTGCCTGGAGCTGGCAGCTGCAGCACGGCACAGGGGGGAATTAGAAAAGATTAACACTGTATGAGTGCTCTGGTCAAGAATCTGACTGCTTGTGCGAGCTGATGCAGCAAGGGCTCCCTCCTTCCCTCAGCCCCTGGTAGTTTTGCTGTTGATTTGGGGGTTCCTTGCTCCCCCCTCTCAGCACTGACAGCCCCGACTCGTGCTCTCCCACTGCTGCCACAGCCTGCTTATCCCTGCTTCCCTTGTCTTGACGTCAGAGGAGTCAGCTGCTGTTCAAACCTGTCACCCTCATTCCAGACTTGGTAATTATCCCACCATAATGAGAGGCACTTACTGCTCATTTCCTTCTCTGGTCTTCGGGGAAGGACGTTATCTCCCAGCCACACTTTTCTAAAGGTTAAGATCTTTCCCTTCAGCTAAGTGGAATATTGTTCCTTTAAGCATACCTTTCTGCCTGATGTTTGTCATCTTAACTAATGTGCGTCTCCCTGACTGGATTCATCCCATACTCATTCCTCCCAGGATTTGTGTCAAAGCATTAATTTGCCATGAAATTTCTTTCATTCAGTTTAATTTCAGGACTGCTGCTCAGGCTTTTTCATTTGAGATGGGATCTCAAGACATACATTTCACACTCTATATCTGTGAGCGTGCCAAAAGCCAACCACAGTCCCTTTTAACAGCTGGATTCAAAACTGATTTCAGGAGACCAGGCTGAGAGAGCTGAGGATGCCCAAATTATGCTGCCCTGGGCAGGCCTCTGGCTGGCTCTCAGACCAAACTCTAAATTCTTTCCGAAAGCAGATGTTGTGTGTGAAGCACAGCGCTGTGTGCTGGTGGCATATTGCTGGGTTAGCTTTATGCATTAAGGAGAGAATATAACAACAAAGCACATAGTCAAGAGAAGTGGCTGTCTGAAGTGTAACACTTGCTTTGTAACTTTGAGCCTAGAAATCCAGCCTGTGAGGATTTGCTGACAAAGCTGGGTGATACAGTATCTTGTGAGTGCTGTTGCACTTAGCTGTGTTTTTGACCTGGGAATCAGAGATGAACGAGGGAAGTGCCATCGTACGGCTGGCACAAAAGTGGCTTGTTCTGATTTTGTGTCAGCTGTGCAGTCTGGAGCCACTGCCTGGATTTCAGCACTGGCTTTAGGCTCTGGTTTGGTGATTTTCTGAATATTCTGTTTGGCTCTGAGCACTGTGTTTTCACTGGTGTATCCCTGGAGACCCCCTGATGTCTGAGCTGCTCACTGTGACCTACCTATCTGACTTGCTCTGCTCTCCCCACCCTCTCCATCTCCTTCCTGCTGGCCTTTGGTATTTTGTTTCTTGTTTGCAAACCGTAACACCTCAATTAAAATGCAGATGAGTCAGCAAGGAAGACAACAAGAAAGTGTTTTCTGGCACTGTGGGCCCCACCTCTCTCCCCAGTTTTACATTAAAAAATGATAATTATTCTGAGAGTAGATCCTGTTTGGCTGATGTCTCGCAACTGAAAGCCATGAAAAACACTACTCTGTGTAAGTTCCCTTTATGTACTGATGAGAACAATCACACACACCACAAGCGGCAGAGGGGAAGAATATTTTCACTGAAAATCAATCCATGCTGCAGCACTTGTAGATAAGCCTGATGTTATGCAAACATTTTCCTGCTCCTTGTTTAAAGGAAAACATGCTGCACCCACATGACCAATTGCCTCATGTGTCTCTTGTGATCTGACTATTTTCTGCTATATTTGACTTATGCTAATGGGGACGATAATGGGCTGTGCCTAGCTTCAGCTTGTCACAGCTTTTGCTAACAGCCTTGTTCTCCCAGGCAGCCTTGGCTTCAGTTCTGGTAGCTGTGGAGGCGAAGGTGTTAATGCAGCCCTGCTTATTTTAGCAAGTGAGTGAATCAGTGGTTTTAGGAAAACAGTTCAACACATTAACCCTTTGTTTCCAGAGCAACAGAAAAAAGTCACTGTAGAGTGAACAGATGGCTCAGCATATTTTTAGCCTTGCTCTCTGTTCCCATGGTATTCCAGACTGTGTGGGATTCCCCATAGACTGTTGTAAGACCGGTGGGCCCAGCCAAATGTCTTGTTTTGCAACACAGCATCAGAGGGAAGGAGGGAAATGGAATCCTGTTTAAATCATCTCTGCTTAAGTAACTAAATGAAAGGTTCTCAGTTCTCACATATCATAGATGGTGGGGGAGACTGTAGAGAGAGGTTGGTCTTATGATTCTGGTGCTTGCTCATTGTCAGCTGCTGTTTTGCATTAGGAGGGACAAAATAAATGTGAATTACTCTTCTAGGGGTGTTATGTGTATAAACAATTGATACATCTGAAGGTGTCGATTGGCAGAGGAAAAACCCACCAGGATTTTGGTGGTTTCTGACTTGAAGACAGTATGGGGGAAGGTAGTTTCTGTACCTGTGAACTGTCTCTTTGGGATGTGTACTCTGAGGAAGTTCTGAAAACTTCTTAATTCCAGGCAATGATTCTTTCTCAAGTGAGGTCAGATTCAGAGCTATTCACAACCACTCTGTTTCAAAGTTTATTAGTGATTCTTTGTGGTTGTAAAATGTTTTGTTGTATAAGTAGAGAGGTTAACCAGTAAGTATATGGTGTGAGAGAAGGGGTTCCTTAAGTGTAATGACTTTTGGATCTCAGCTGTGGTTAGACATTCTAACTGTAAGGATGATAACTAGAAAATATGGCAAGAATTGTATTTGTTGTTATCCCAAATCAGGTTTGTGTCATCATGTATTAAAGACTGCAAGTGATTTCTCAATATGGAACAGAAATCACAGCATCAGTTTTCCTAACACTGCCTGTATTTCTGTTATACACAAACATTCATTGAGGTTCATGGAGTATTACGTTCTCTTCAAAGCTCATTTGCATATTAGACAGTTTTGAACAAATCCATCCCTAATGTGTTCTCTCAGCAGTACTGTGTGGCTCAGTCTTTTACCATCAGAAGATAATAAAATGCTGTTAACATAACAAAATGCTGAAAACAAGATGATGACAAGGGTCTGCCCAGTGGGGCAGATTTCATTGCAACAGAGCACAGTTTAGAAATACCTGTGTATTGTGTCATCATCAGCATGCCTGGTGTTCCATGTCCAGTTGAGCAGATGTATTCAGAGATAACAGACACCAGCCTGTAGCATTGAGAAACTGAAAGTCAGACTATAGTGGGCAAGTGAGAGGGTAAAAAACCTGACAAGCTACAGCATGGACCAGCTCCAAGCAGGTTTCACTGCTGTCCACAGTATCACTGTCTTTATGGTGCACTCTGAGTGTGGTGTCAGTATTGCCATCACCATTTTAAAGAAGGGGAAGTCAAGGCAAATGAAATAATTTGCTGGTAACATCATGCTACTGGAAGGCTGTGCCACAGCCCCATGGCCACTGGATACCATGTCTTTCCCCAGCAGCATGGATCTCCCAGTCTAGATAAACCCTCCCGCCCTGGGGACCGTGATGTGGATCCTATAGCTACTGCCCTCTTCTCTCCAGAAGCTGACATGAGGCAGTTCCTGCCCTCCTCTGCTCCTTGTCCTTCTGTCCTGTGCTCCTCAGCAGACTGGAGCTCTGCATCCCTGCCGTGTGTGCTGCAGATCCGCAGTGCTCCACCATTCCCGCTTCAGCAGTTGCACTGCACTCACCACCTGTTGCCCACCTGAGCCCAGGTGATGCTTGCACAGAGCACTAATAACACATCAACACAAGGAGCTTCCTTTTTCCTCTGAGTGCACTCAGCCACCTGCAGTGCCTCTGGAGCCACCTCTTTCTTTCTGTGCCTTTATGATTCACTGATACATTTCACACGCTCCACATGGTGGATGTTTTCTCCATCTGGATAACTGGTGGATATTTTTCTCCCCTTGGGCCAGGTCATATTTTGGAAGAAGATGCAATATGCAATACCATGTGTTGATGCTAAACAAGTGAATGGACTCCCTTGAATTCAATTAGACTTTTCGCATTGTAGCCATTAGTAAATGATGGATTTGACAGATTTAGGAATTTGTTCAAAGTTGAGGCCAAGACTACTCAACAAATTTGCTTATGTCATTTAGGACACAATCCCAAGGTCTGCCTTCTAGCTGCTAAATTGGGTGTGCACAGTTAAAGCAGAAACTGAAACAATCCTTTCTGTTTACAGAGAGCTCACAGAGAAGCCAACTTTCAGGCTTGAAGCCTGCAGATAAAGGGGCAATGAGTGATGCTTGAAATCAAAATTCAAAGCAAATTCAAAGCCATTGTTTCCAGCAATGATGTATGTCCCTGCATGCTTTGGGATCAGACAGCAGCTGATGGAAATTCATGATGCTGTTTGCAGTGGTATGAATTATTTATGATGCACAGTCTGCCAGGACTGAATGGGTTGGACTCGTGACTCTGACATGCTGGTCTTCCACTCCTTACATGTGTGATTGGGAACATGGTGCTGTGTGTGCTGTAGGGTCAGGTTCAGGGAGACCATCGGGTTGTCTCATGTGACATCCTGAAATGGTGACAGCTCAGATTTTAGCCCTTACTTTAGGCTAGGTAAATCTTCCAGGTGTCTCACCTTCTCAAAAGGCCTCAGATAAGGGACTCCAGTTGCTTTTTATAGTTCCAGACCCTTCCTGTTTTATAGTTCTGGTGGGTAAACAATCATGCAGATAAAACAATTGTGCTTTGCTTTTAATTGGAGTCTGTTCAGTTTTATTTTGCAGATATGGTTCTTTATGTCTTTCCTCTGCTACAGTCTTTTAGAACCTGCAGTTCCCTGCTTGCAGAAGTTTGTATACTTAGTAACAAATCATCACTTGATCTCCCTTTTGCCAAATTAAACAGAAAAAAACCCCTCTTTTTCTGGTTGCAAAAGATGTTTTAATTGTGTGTCAGTTCTCTCCAACCAGTCTGCGTTTTCAGCATCTCATATGACAGTGGGTACCACAACTGCAATGTAAATGTAAAATAATCTCCAATGCAATGTAAAATAATTTCCCTCATCTTGTGTTGCTTCCCTGAAATGCCATAATATCACAGAGAAATCTCATTTCTTTCCCGTCCATCTATAAATCCCAGCTCATCAAAAGACAGCCCTTCTGACTGAAGAGCTCCAACATCCAGGACCACATCAATGCTAAGAACACCTGAACCCAGGGGCTGGTGAAAAGGACAGGGGTGGGTCTCACACACGTGGTGGTCTCATTGCCCAGCCCTGCAGCTGGAGCAGCATTTCATACTGTCGAGGTGTAAACTTACGCCCCTTCCAGATGTGGGAAAGGCCAGTCTGTTAAAACCAGGGCAAGTGCAGTTCTGCTGCTCCTTGTATAAATCATGTGGGAAGCTCTCTAATTCCACCCTGCGGCATTTACATGTTTAATCTCCTTTTGCTGTTTTTTTGAGGTTTCTCACAAATGCTCCTGCCTCAGGAGATCCTTCCCAAATGTTGCTGCCGCAGCACAGCCTGACCTTTTCCTGCAAGTGCTTGTGTTGCCTTTGTCACAGCTCCCAGGTGTTCCTTGTTCGCACTTCAGGGCGAGACGTGCTCACAGACTCCTGCAGTATGAAGGGAAACTGCTGAGACGAGTTGTTTATTTCAAATGGCATCTTCTGCCTGTGATTTGGATCCTGCTGTAAGATTTCAGTGGATAGAGCTGGTGTGGGGTCCCTCTGAACTCAACTACTTCTAAATCTTACAAATGTTTTTTGTGTTAACAGAATCTCTTCTTTTTTGAAGAAAATTAAGTGAGATCAGTAGAGGTCTGAGTTTCTTCTTGCCTGCAAATGGAAGCAGGATTCAGTTCCAGTCAGAAAATCTTTGGTGGAAAAAATACTGATGCTGTTTTGGCATCTTCAGTACAAGAGCTGGCCAGGGGCCCGCAGAGGGTTCCTTGGCTATTCAGTACAGGTGCCCCTGTACGGAACTCACTTGCAAGAAAAGATCAGTTTCAATAAATCTCTTCTGAGGTCTGTCAATGATTTGTCCTCTTTTCTCTCCTTCCTCCACTCCTTCTGCTACAAACACCCTTTCCATTCTGCTCTTTCAAGTGTTCCCAGGCTCCTCTTATGTGTCAGAAAGCAGCATGGGGCAAACACCCCTTTGCAGGGCAGTCAGGATGGTTGGGAAGCCCAAGGGACAGGAGGCAAATACTTTGGCTGAAGTGAGCAGTTATTACAATGGAGAAACACATTTGCATTGAAAGAGTAATCACCTATTTAACAGGCAAGTTAAACAATAGGGACAGAGGTTTGGTTTTCTCCAGTTGTTTCCCAAAGAAACATGATTTATTTCTTCTCTCTGAGATTTATATCTTCTCTCTGACTATTGGACACCTACTGAAGGGTTCATTAGAGACACTCTTGCAGCTGCCAAAAGAACCAGCTGGATTATTGAGCCTGCAGCTCATTTTTTCTGCCCTTGTTCACTTCCTACAGTGAAGAACTAATTTGCAATCCTTGTTTGTGCTGCCTTTCCCACATGGTGGGGGACTCCTCTATGCAGAGAAGAGTGTCTGTCACCAGCCCAACACACTGTCCCTACTCATTGGGATGGCTTCTGATGTTAAACTCTGGAACACACGGTGCTCCCTGCGCTGCCTGCAGGTATCACAACAATCATACACTCATTTCACACTGAATTTTGGCAGTGGTTGGTTTTGCAGTCCTGTGTCCCTTGCCAGGGGATCAGCAGAGCCCAGCACAGCCCAGCCCAGCCCAGAGATGTGGGGCCCAGGAGTGTGAGCGTGCCCAGGACTGGCACATCCTGCGTATCCCACGGCTGCAGAACTGGGCTGTGCCACCCGTTCCATTATCGAGGACGGAGCTGCTGTTCCCTCATTCCCTGGCAGAGGCTGTGGACTCCCCCAATCCCAGGGGACTGACAGCAAAAAAGGCTTCAGTGTCACCCAGCCTGCCAGGTAGGCTGACAAATCCGTAAGTTTCCCAAGGCAATGAATAAATAAAACAACTGTTGATTCATTGTGGGGAGCCAACCCTTTCTGAGAAGGAGGAGGAGATGACATTCTTTCTTTACAAAGTGAAGCAGAAGGGTGATTTACACAGTGAGGACACCAGAGAAGATTTAGGGGTAGCTGTAGTTTATTTGGCCACAGATTGGAATTTAACTTAAGTAATGCCTTCAGTCTGGAATTAACTAGGAAGAGCCTCTTGCCGTATTTCAGAAAGCTACTGGTAAAAATGCATGATCAAGTGTACTGCAGGCTCTTGAAAACTGTGTGCAAATATGCAGTGATTTATGTACCAAATATGTGTGTATATTAATGCACAAAGCCTATGCAAGTGTGCACCTAAACATAGGCCCCATTGATCAAAATCCTTTTATCCCCTGACCTGTGCTGGGAGCTGTGTTGATTATCCCTGGCTGAAGATGTGAGCACTACTGGCATTAATTCCATCAGGCTGTTCTGTAAATTCTCATCGTCTCCTGCACTGATGTCAGTTATTTGCATTGTAAAATCTAATTGAAAAACTGCAAATTAGATTTAGGGGAAACTGGATACTGAAGCACTTCGCTCAGGTGATAATTTCATTTACTGTTAAGACATTGCTTAGACCTAAATGTGAACATATCCTACACACTCCCAGGCACATTGCATCTCATTTAATTTGATTTTTAAAGTGTAATTTTATATGTCTGAGCAACTGGTAGACTAAAATCATTGGATCAACTTTGAGAAATAAATGTAATATGCCGGATTCACTGGGAACACCCAGTGACACTACTGTGTTATAGCACAATATTAAATAGACTAGAGGCTTCCCAGCTGGCTGCAGGAATCTGTACATTAAAACCTACAACACAACTGTTGTTCGTGAAGGTGACAGGGATAACACTGACCCGGATTTTCCGTATCAAGCATGTCTCTACTTAATTGGTTTCAGTCAGGATTTTCAGTCTGGTGTGCATTAACCATACACTATGGTTTCTGGTGAAGAGGCTTTTTTTTTTGGAAACACAGATGTGTGTTCTGCTGCTCTAAATTAGTGGAGTTACAGTAATTCCTTGTGATGCCAGGTAGAAATTTGATCATGAGTCACACCACAGTTGACATCTGGGCTCTGCTGCCCAGCTGGCAGGACTGGAGCTGTGGAAGCCTTCTGCAATATGAAAGTTTTAAGAAGATGTCTAACTTGACATGGGCTCTGAACTCATCATATAGCTCCTTCCTTGCCCTGCCTACATAAGCTGATTTTTTTATTTTCCCTAAGAAAAGGAGAGGGGAAAGGATTCAGTTTAAGGATCAAATTGTGCCTTTCTCATTCAACACAGAATTTTGCATATGAGTAAAAATTTAGTCATTTTCTCATCCAGATTTGCTTGCTCTAAATGAGCCCTTTGGCTTATCATGTCATTTATTGATACAGAAGGAATTTATAGGCACTGAGAAGTGCCTGAAGGAAGAAGTGTCATGCGCACACATTAGTGCATTATCTGCAGGGCTTTGGGAAACTGCTGGGGTTTTGCTAGCATGTGGGAAAAAAACATACCAGAAAATTGAGAAACTGGGTCATCTGGATTCATTTGCCGCGTCCTTCCAGCTGGGCTTTTGTTGCTGCTCAGACTGACATATCTGAGCTCACACAGATTGTGCTGCAGCAGGATCCTATGGCATCCTCCATGCCTGCTGTCTCTACTCTCAGCTTTTTCATACTCCTGGGTGTCTGGAGGGCCCAGGCCAAGGGCAGGGTTGTGTGGAGCTGGCTGTGAGCTCTTATGAGCAGCAAGAGACTGCCTCTGCCTCAGTGAGGGTCCCTGCAAGATGCTACAGGCAAAGGCACAGGCACACAAGGGGATGTACACAAGCTCCAGCAGCATGGTTGTCACAGAAGGAACAGCCAGCTGTGTGTCCAGGTGTGCACTCACCTCCCTGGACTGTTCTGCCTCTCACCTTATTCTTCTTCAGCTACTTGTTCCTCCATTCCTTTTTTTCTAGACAGCACAACAGCCTCTCCAGTCTAGGCTCTTTTTCTTCCTCTATCCCAAAACCCTCCTGAAAAATCTGCCAGACATTTTTGGGGTAAGTGCTAATTTGGTGGCTGTGTTTAAATTCAGTATAATCTCATTCTTTTGGTGAGTAGTGATCAAAAAGGCTAAACTGTGAAGGTGAGATTATAAAGAGTAGGTACATTGCTTGTTTTCACAGCGTACTGGACACAACCATTCTCTGTCTCATCACATGAATATATTTTTGTACTGTTAATTTTCCTACACAAAAATTATATTCTCTGCTGTGTCAGGGAAGTTTGTTTTCATTCCAAGTGCCCAATGAGTTTTCTCTCCTATAATCTGGATTCCTCAGGGAATGAGACTGCTACGGGCTGTGCACATCTTTGTCTGTCCTTTCTGCTTCCCTGAGAACTTGTGATAAGGGGGTGGAGAATCACTAAGGTTTTAAGTTCCTCTGAGCTGAATGCATGGCAAGAGCTCCCAGAGAAGGAGATTCTGTTAGCACCCTGCTCTACGATGAGAGGATAAGTCACCGATTCACTCTTTATTAAGCTCTTGAGATCGCCATAGGACAGGATTGATATGTCCCAGCTGAAGAAGTTTTGGTCAGAGCATATGTCTTACTCAGCACCAGTGTCATATAAGACATGATTTCTCCTTGTAGAACCATTTATTGGCTGGTTCAAGTGAACAATGTGGGTATTCTTCAACTTGTAGTCTTCTGTAGAAGATACAGACTGTATCAGAGCAACAGATACAAGCACCAAGCTCAACACATATTTTATCATCTTTTCTTTCAGGTGGAAAAACTGGCAAAGTACTTGGACCCAAATGATTTGGGAAGAATCAATTTTAAGGACTTCTGTCACGGAGTTTTTGCTATCAAAGGTATGTGCATGTTTCTTAAAAATAATCCCGTTCAGTTCCACTAATGTTTCTCTCGTTGCAGAAAATGTAATGATCAAAGACATCCTCTCTTTTAACTGTGGTTATTTGTAGTGACAGTAGAGCAGCTCTGAGAACAGAGCCAGGATATTTTTCCTTTTCGTGCATCTCATGTATTAATGGTGAGCAATGCTAGAGCTCCTGCATCCACAGGTGCTTAGGCATTGGTTTACTGCTAATTTTTGTGAGAATAAATGTGTTGTGGTTTAAAGACAAATACAGCAGAAGAAAGAGTAGCTTTGTGGTTAACAGGCAGGGCCCAGGTTTGATACTTCCAGATTCTGATCTTGTTCTGCTGCTGATTTACCTCAGGGAGTTAGGGAGCCCTTGGGCTTTCGGTTCTTTACTAGGAAATTTAAGGCTATTATACTCCTCTTGAGGTATCTGCAAGGTGTAATAAAAAAAAAATATATAATATATTATAAATAATATAATAATTTTCAGAGTGCTTGAGGTCATGTATTGGAAGGAAATGAGTTAATTACAGGTTGGCCATGCAAACCCTGAAGATTGAGACCAGGTGGATCCAACCACCTCCTTTCCAAGGAAACGGTCCTTGACAGAAGACACAGACATTGTTATGTTTTAGAGCTTAGCCTAAAGGGAACAAAAAACCAGTGGTGATGGACTTCAGCTGATTTGCTTCTGATTGCTTTTCTAACTTCCCATAGTGAAATAATCCATCCTATCCTTTTCTGGACACGTGGTGTGTCCTTTGTAAAGTGTCGGAGTGATGTCACAGCCCAGAGGCTTCACTTCAGGGACAGGGTGAATGTCACAGTGATCGTGGTGTGGTTCCAGGAGAAGCCTCTGGAGAGTCTGCTATGATGAGATTATTGTGAAGTCATAATGATGCAAAAATGTAAAACCACAGCACTTTTAATTAAAGTTTATGGCAGCCAAAGTGTATAATTAGGTAAAATTACAGTGAGAAGCTGCTCTCATCAATGTTCTTGGAGACACAGTCCAAGGTGACACTGATGTGTTTGAAGAGAAAGCAAAAGAAAGCCCAGAAGGAAAGTTATTACATTTGTGTACAGACCCTAAAGTCTCTGCTGGAGGTTTTGCTTGAGCAGAAAATGCTGTAGCAAACTGAGTTCTAGTTTAAGTAAGACACAAGCTCAGTAAATCATCTGGTGTCTTCTGTAATTTACAGTCTAAAGATGTGCACAAATGCACAAAATATGATAAGGAAGGGATAGAAATGACCCAGAACATCTCTTCTGTGGTAACTGTGCCCTTGTCCATGTACCCTCAGTGATGCAGTAGGCAGCTGCATCTCCTGTTGTACTGACCCAGCTGCATCTCCCCCCTCCTACTGTGGGGACAGGGTGAGAATATTGAGTTATCAGAGTCATGAGGCCTTGGGGGTTTTCATCCTTGGTCACCTTGTGGGAACTGATTCTTGTGTTCATATGCTAAGGTTTAATCCTGCAAAGATGTGACCAGATCAAACTGTCTGGAGTACCTTGCACTCCAAGTTAATGAATAGCTTAAAGCCCAGGTGTGCAGCTGTAGGTCCAAATCGTTTGTGTGATGGTTGTTAGGATGTATCTGGTTGTTAGGATGTATCTGTGAACAGATGCAGAGAAATCACCCAATTCTGCAGCATCACCTAGATCTCCCTTAGCACATCATTAGCATTTCAACACTTACACAGAGTCAGTGCTAAGTGTTTATCATCGAAGCAGCAGCTGTATCTATTTCTGGTAAGACATTGTGCTGCATGTTTTCACAGCATCTCTTTAGAAAAACTGCTTCTATTGCTCACCTCACAGCATGGAAATTTTATTCATCTTTGGCTACCCGCCATATTTTCCTTAAAAATTAAATTGGTTATGTTGAAGTTCAGAAAGGGCATGTCTGCCTTTCAGAGTGGAAAGCCTCCACCATGTTGTTTTAGTGCAGCCACATCCCAAGGGGAGTAGCAGGCTTATTATCAAACAAAAGCAATTTGTCTTGGCAGCAACAGATTATAAATATGATTCTTTGACATCTCAGCCTGTTACAATTGCTTGGGGCAGTCAGATTAATGGAGCAAAATGAGATGCTACTATAAATCCAGTGGGGTTTTCAGTAATAGAGTATGAAGTTGTGTTATTCTTAGCACTGGAAGCCAAATGTTTAAATTCAAGCTTTGCAATCTTAATGCCTTACTGTATTTCTTATTTATGAGACTTCAAATTAGTTTGTCTTATAGATGCTTGCCCTCATAGTATGATGAAGAAATTGTTTGCTGCACGGAGGTGAAATAGTGTCAAGGTTTTTTGGTGGTTCAGTGCCTTGAATTTATTTAAATCATGAGGTTTGAGGCATCTAAGAACAAGAGACTCAAATCAGAGTTGATGTCTGATGATGCTGGTTTGAGCATCTCATATCCAGGGTTGGATCTCAGCGAAAAGCTAAATGTTGGAACTTGAAAAAATCCCAAACAGTGTTTATGGAGTGTTTAATGCTCCGTAAATGGCTGGTAGAGAAACTCCTACCCCTGGATCTAAAATCTGCAGCTTGGCCTCTCTCCTCCATAAACCAGGGCATTTTTTACTCTTGCATGGTACAAATGAGAAGTGTTGTGTTCCTCCACGAATGGACATCAAGCCTTGTCTCCTCCTCAGTGCTTCAGAGCTGGATAAACCTCATGACATATGGGTCATGTGCCTCTGCAGCAGCTTCTGGGACTGTCAGATGGAAAACAGTTAATTTTCTTCAGCTGCTGAGTAGCAGGAGCTGTGGGTAAGGATGTGCTGAGCAATCTCACTGACTCTAGGACCTTGGGAAGTGGTGGAGAGGATTTGTTCAAGTGGAGGTAAATATGCTAGGGGGCAGTAGTGTGTTGGAGGAGCTCATTCCCACTGTGTCTCTGGGGTGGAATACTGGACAGGCATGGTGCTTGCTATTTATAGAAAGCTTTGCTTCTTTTGCTGGTCTTTTGTGGATTAAAGGACTTTGCCTCAGCATCTGTACCGAGTCCCTGCTGTCTAGGCTTCTTTCCCCATGCAATTAGGCTCTGCCAGAGCCAGGGATAGGCTTGCCATCTAATTTAAAGCTTTGCAGCAGTTTCATTGGAATGCCAGAGTATGTAGGTTTTACTTGTGCTGAAGCTGCCCTCTCTATCTGCTGACTGCAGGGCTTTAATAACTGTGTCTGCCTGTAGAGCAATTGCTGTGAAATAACACCTGTAGCTTCTTACCTAACTGCTCTGTGGCACTACTCAGACACACAGAGAGCAGCCAGAACATCACTCAAAGGCTGAATTCCCATTAATTTTAGCAGGGTCAGCATGGGAACCATTCCTGTTTGCTCAGCAGAGCCAATGGCTGTTTTTGCTGTTCTGAATTTATATTGTACTGATCCAGTAAATATTTTCTGCCACTCGTAATACTTAAAGGCTTGAGTGGAGCTGTTGATTCCCTGTGCTCTGCGTGCTGGTGGGTTCCACAGTCAGACAGGTTTGCAGGACCAGGCTCTAACTGAGTCTGACCTGTTCCTTGTATTTTAAGATTTCTATTGTCTTTCCAATAGTCTCTTTGCTTTGATATCTGCTTAAAAGTACCCAAACCCTGACAAATAAAGGGGGAGCTCCCCCTACTGCCCTCGGTGTTGCAGCTCACAGAGATGAGAAGGTACTGTATGAGCACAGATTAACACAGAATTAAAATAGAAAGGCAGATGTGTTCTGACTTTATAGCTTATTTTAACCATGAAAACAGTGCTGACTGCTGTGTAGTGTTTGGAGGGCCATGGCTTTTATAACGGTAGAGACTGAGCCACGTCAGAGCATTTCTGCATTTGTGAATCTGTGTGCTTTAGCAGAATCCCTGTTTTTTCCGATGAAATTGTACAGCCTGTTGTTCTCCTGGAGCAAGAGAGTCTTTCCCTCATCTTGTAGAAGTTTTAAGGACATTTTAGTTATGCTCTGTTATGGAATTTGAAAATGGAGAGTTGCAGGAGCTCTTTCATAGTCATTAATAGTGTGGAAGAAGCACAGCTGTGAATTTATACACTTCCCCATCTGCAGCAATAGCAACCTTTGAATCTTCAAAATAGTAACACAGACCATTATGTGCCTTCAAAAATCCATCTCTGTGCTTCCCTAGATCCTGTGGCATCTAATTACTGCAGTTGGCTGGAAAGCTTCTAGAAGCAGGCTTTATATAAGCAGCTAAAAGTTAAAAAGTAGATATGTTTCTCTGTGAGTTCCTAGCACTTTTAAATGAAAATTCCAAGAATACAGATTTGCCCAAAGTTTCAAAGAAATGTCCCAAAAGGGACGTTGGCTGTTCTGGTTGCTCAGACTGTGACAGGTTATTTGGACTGTGAAATAATACAAAAATAATACAGTATGAAATTTGATGGTGTTTTTTCAAAACAAAGTTTTCTAAAGCAGAGCATTTCTGGCCTTCTGTTTCACTGGAGATTTTTTTTTTTTTAATATGCTTTTATAGATTCATTCAGATGCTCTGAGCAAACATATTTCTCACAAAACCAGTGCCAACTTTTGGCCATCTCCTTCAACTAACTTTAAAATCTAATTTGCAGTCCCATAGCTGAGAAAAGTGTTGTACCAGCTTTGCCCTGAAGATCCAGCATGGAAAGAGAGATGGGTATGTTGCAGTCATGTAAAAGGGAGTTTATTTGCCTCTAGTATCTAGGACCAGGACACCTGGACCAGCATGGGAATTTCAGTAAAGCACGTCAGAAAACCCCGAAGTCTATGTGAACCCATTTAGGCTCATAGCTATAGATCTCAAACTTCAATGAGGCCATACCTGGAGATGATCTGATGCATCTATCCATTCTGGCAAGAATAACTTACTGACAGGAGTGGTGCTTGGGATGGCTCCAGGGACAAGGACTGTCAGTAAATGTGAAGAGCTGAGCTCTCCTGGATTAAATTACCCTATAGCTGCTCGATGAACTGAAGTTGGTTACTCCTAAAAGTACTTGAGGGTTTTCTAAGACTTAACTAAATTTCACTAAATACACCCTGAAACCACAAACGAGTCTAATACACCATTAAAGATCCAAGGGTAGGTAAAGTAAAAAGCTATTGCTGTTAGGAAAAATGCCAGAAACCAACTACATTCAATTAGGTAACCAGATTTTATTTCCTACAGTATTAAAATTGCTTAATTGCCTGTGAAAATTGCCTGATGTGTTATGGGTTAAATCTCCTTCTTGGATCATTTGCAGGAAGCAGCTTTGCTAAAATTGAGTTTATTTGTGGCCAGAATGTCTGTTTGCAAACTGAATGTTTGTTAGCATGTGAAAGCCATTTTTTTAATTAAACTGATTGTAAATTTGTAAAATTATCTCGTAGGGGATATCATGTCTAGCAACCTGAGTGAACTGAAAAAGTTAAAGATTCATGTCTTCCCCTTCAGTGATTTGTAAATGACTTCCATCATCTTTGCTTAGGACTAAAGATTACCCTGTTCTGGCCAAATGAGTTGTGTTTGCTTTTGCATTGGTAGTATTAGGAGAAATAGTTTTTAACTCAGATAATTTTGACAGACCAGACTAGAGAGTGACTCAGTGCTTCGTTGAACTAGAACTCGTACACATCCATGTTTCAAAGAGTCTCCTGAGTGGACAGAGAAACTGCTTCTGTGCTGGCTCATCAGATGTCTTTAGCCAGGGAAGAAAATTCAGCAGCTTCTGGCCACTCTCATTTTGTGATCTGATTGTTTAGTCCTTTCTCCAGACACAAGAATGCTGCCAATCTATGTCACAGTGATTTACATCGAGCACAGCCCTTTCACAGGGTGTTTCTCCATAAAGGACACCCTTCAGTGGAGCTGCAGCAGTGGGTGCACAAGGACCTGGAGCTATTCCTGGGTTACTTTTGCCTCTCTCTGTTGCCTCACTGTCATTGCAGTGCAGCTAAGTCTTCTTGCCAAGTGCTGCCCAGAAATGTAGATGAAATTTTCCCAACTGCAGCAAAGGAGAGAGAACATCGAGCACATTAATATCTTATGATACAGGTAGACATCCAAATGAAGTATCTCTAATCAGCCATGTAAGTGGCTTTCAGCTCTACCTTTTCTGGGAAAATGAATTTCTAGCAATAATAGGACATCTCTAGTGCAAGAGGTCCTTAAAGTAGCCAGGAATTATTCCTTTGCTTCATTGCAATGGGTTGTTTTTGGACTGATTTTAGCCTTGGGTGCATACTGCTGCAGAGCTTAATATCCACCACAGCAGTTCTGCAGACCTCAGCACACAGGGTTCTGCTCAGGAGTGGTTCTGCTAGCAAAGAGCAAATCTTTATCCAGTACCTTCCTATTTCCATATTGAGATTTGCCAGAGTAAACCTTAATTTGTTTTCTGGCTGGACTGTGACACACTAATTTAGCTCACTGGCACTTCCCAGGCTGCAAGCCAGAATGTTTTCTGGTAATAAGAACACACATGGACAGCATTTGAGACACTCCAGTGTTCTCTCTTTATGTTATGCTGTTGTGTGACCCTCCTGGAGTACCTGAAAAATTCAAATTATATTTAGCTGAGGGGAGAAAAAGGTGGGATTGTATTGGCACTGTTGCAGAAAAACACTGAATAAGAAAGCTGATGCATCACCTGACTGTGCATCACCTTCCTGTGATAAGGGGTGGTCCAAGGAAAAGACCAGCATCAGTCCTCCAGAGTGAAGAGATTCCAATTTGTGTCCTCACAGGGAAAATGAGAACAGAGAACTTATGCTTAAAACTCAGTTCTTAACAGGAATGAAACCAATGGCACAATCTTGAGATTCTTGAAGCCAGTGGCCATTCTTCCATTGATTTGATGGATGTTAGAACTGGTTCAGATGTCTGCAAGGTAGCGACGATGTGGTTTAGTAAGCAGAAAAAAAAATGGGCTCTCAGCATTTCCTTCTCTTCTCTTTTTTATGGAGTATAATAACATGCAAATCTTTCCTGGAGGATGAAGAGAGCCAGGCTGTCATGCCAGCTTGGATGCAGAGCAGTGCACAGGGGATACTGCCTGCACAGACATCTGGTGCAAAAGTCACCTTTGCAGAAGGAGACTGGCTCAGATGAACTTACACCCTGAATCTGCCAGCACCAATGGAAACTTGGCCTGTGACTACAAGAAAAGCAACTTTTGGCTTTCTTTGCCATTTTAAGCTATGCAGCTTGGTAAACAAATTGGATTAAATGCCTGCTGATGTTCTGGAAGTGGATCAAGTGCTTGGTCAGGTTCTGGATCAGGCCATAAAAGCCTGGGTCAGGTGGCTCTCGTGAAGAAGTGGTGAGGGCTGCACCGAGTCAGTTGGATGCAAAGGAGGCAATGCTTTTCTCCCCAGTGTTTTTACTGAGAAAATGACAGGCCAAGAGCTATCATGAAGTGATTCTCCTTAATGGACAAGGGAAATAAAAGAATGTGATAAGGAGTAATCTTAGATAAGAAATGAACAGCAAAGAGGGGACACAGAAGACTCTACATTTCCCTGGAGATCTGGGAGCTGCTTGTGACTCTAGCTCTAACAGACCAGTCTGGCTGGCCTTTTGAAAGGAGGCAAGGTAGAAACACTTCTCACGCCCTTGTTTTGGGCAGTTAAATCCTTTTTTGAAGACCCACAGCTTTTGTGACTTTTCCCCACTAAAAAAAAAAAAAGAAAATTGGGAGAGGAAGCACTGTTATTAGCACAACTGCATTAGGAAAGCAAAGATTGAAATTATGGTTGAAAATATTGTTGTTATTGAAAAATTTTAGAACACTGTAAACATACTCCTGCATTACACTAATCGGCACCCATTACTGTGTAACACTTGGTATTTATTTTCCTTTTTTGCTGGAAGTAACTCACTTTAACGAGTAGGTGCTCCATCTCATGCTGAGACCTTTTAGCAAAGCAGGTCATACCTGTGACGAGTCTCACAGTGGGTGCTGTGAGACAGTTTGCACAAGGCAGTTTGATGAGCAATAAGCTTTGGTTATTAATGTCAAAAGATACAAACAATAAATTGAATTTTCCTCTGTGAGAGGACTGGAGAATAACCTTAGGCAAGCACAGGGCACTTTATGCTAAAACGAAGAGGAAGGGTGGGAAACGTGACAGTCACAGGCAGGGCAGGTTCTGTAGAAAGATGCTCTCTCCAGGCAAACAAGTTTAACATCTTTCCTCTATCAGCCAGTACATTATGTTTTTCATTGTTAGTCCCAGATAAACTCCTCTTTGGGAAGTGACCCTACCACACATTCTTGCCCACTAACTTCTCCAGCAAAGTGGGCATTTAACAGCTTCATTTATCCTCTGTTCAGTAGCACCTGAGAATCTCACTTTGCTGCAGAAGCTGAAAAAGGAAAGAAGTCTTGCTGCCTTTGTCCATGTGACACTTCTGAGATCTTAATGATGTCTTCATTCAGCAGGTGCTGCCTCGACATGTGCCTGTGTGTGGCAGACAGGGATGACACAGTGATCCCCCCTATTAGCCTCCCTCCATCTGGTCATCTTTTCTGGTTTTTAAAATACTTCTTTCCTTTGCAAGGGACTCCTCTCCATAACCACAACACGTCTTCATCCCTGCAGATGTTATTCCTTTATGTAAAACCAGGAGAGAAGATCAGCTAATGGTATAAACCTGTTCAGTTCACACTTCCTTCCATCACCCGGTTTTCTCTGGCTCACCTGCTTTGTGAGTGGTATCCATGTGTAATGTCACAGCCAAATATATTGCATTAGTGCTGGGATGGAAGGGAGGAATAACTGCTGGGCAATTGCAGCTTCCAAGTGGGATAGTGCACAACACATGCTGAGAAGGTTTCACACAGTCTGGGCCCAGGGCTTTGAGCTGAGTGTTCTAAAATAACCTGCCCTGACATTACTGCCTTCTGCAGCTCACCCTGCCAAGTGCAGTCACTGGTAATTAATGAGGAACGAGGCATTTGGTGATTTCAGTGTTTCTATATTTGTCTCAGGTTTTCAGATGAGAGAAGGACTGAGGGAAACACAGACATTGATTTTTCCAGCTCTTAATGTGGTTGTTAACAAAAGCACAACCTTTAACAAAAGGTTGTTAAAAATCTCTGGTTGCAGTGCATAGATATTTGCTTGCCAAACACCAAACACTCTGTGACAGAGTTTTTTTTGAAGGGGGATTTGTGACACTTAGGTATTGCCCCTTTGTCATTTTGACCGTAGAAAATTAGAAGCAGCTCCATTGACACTAATGTGCAGTTGTCACTAGCTCATGCCAAGCCTGTGAATCCAGTGTTTGACTCCAGAGTCTGGGTTTGGTTAGAAGTGGGTTTGTACCCCACAGGATAGTTTACCAAGCCAAGCTGAGATAATTGCACTTATCAAGTTCCCCATGTTGAATGTGTGCTGGGAAGAACTCTGAAGGCAGAGTTTTGTTACGCCTATTTAAATAAATCCCAAAGCTGCCTTCCAAGGTTTTGTGCATACAGATTGGCTACAATCCAGTGTTTCTTCCTCCATTGTCCCTGTAATGGAAGATAAACTCTTGGCCTGACCGTTTCCTCTTGTTTCTCTTTGCCAGGCTGTGAAGAGTTATTAAAAGATGTCCTGTCTCCTGAAAACTCTGAGCCCCAACACTATGAGCCACAATATGTTGATTACTATTACCAGGTAAGAGAAGCACTAATTCTGTCTCATGTTAGTGGGCTGAGGAAGCCTCTGGAGTGATGTGTAGTTGGATCATTGTAAATGCCGTTGGTTTACTTGGTCTGTTGACTCTTCCTTCCTAGATTCATGGCTGTTAGCAAGCCATCCATACTGTTTTAGCTGCATTTAACACAGGTTAACTGGTAGGAGAGTATTCAGCATTTAGGTAGTGTTCCTCTTACAAGCCTCAGTATTCACCTGCCTGTGAAGGGAGATCCCTGTACAAGCTCGCTGGCACCTCTCAAGTGGAAAACACTGATTTGTATCTAATTAAATCAGTCAAACTTTGTAGGTGAACAAGTCCTCAGGGACCTTCTGCAGATAATAAACAGGGACTCAACAGCTGTTGGGAAGCTGAAACAATACACCGTTGGAAACCTTTGAAAGTATTTTGACTGGTGGGTGTAACGTATTTTTAAACCATTAAAGGTCCTCATTTGTATCCTTAATTTGCCAGTGTCTGTGCAGTCTAAGAAGCAGAGCAGTGCTAAGTTTTCCTTTTAGCATCTCTTTGTCCCTCCTTCACTTTACTTTGGTTTTAATCACCTCCACCCATGTAAATTCTGAAGATTAAAGGTGCAGTTAGCATTGTACATTCAGAGAAGGATTGTGTGTCAGTGGTGTTATGGGACTGCAAATGATACTGAATCAACAGGAAAAGCATTCTACCTTCACAGGTGGTGAAGTGTGAGGACAACTCTCATGTACTGAGGAAGGATGTGATAGGTGTGCTGGTGAGCTGGTGTAACACCGCTCTGTGCTGTTACACAGAATGGTTTCCACTGTCCGTACAAAAAATACAGAGACATTTCCTGCACCTCAGTGTCCATCACCACTCTGCTTGTTTCTAAACCCCTGGTTTTTGTAACTGATGACACAGATGCCCACCATGCTGTTGCTTGGTTACCTTAAGAGATGCCATAAACCAAACTCCTTGGTTTGCAGTAGCTGATAGAGGTTATAAAATGAACAGGCTCTGCACACACTCAGTGTTCCCCTATTGCTATGCAGACGTTGCAGGCTGGTTCTGATACTTTTTGAATGCAGGTGACAGTTGGGTCTGTATTTCTCAGGGATTTCACATCGGCTGTCACCCAAAGATGTACTGGGGAGAGCTCTTGAAGACAAACTGCAAAACTCTGCAAACTGCACTCTTCTACCATCTGTCCTCCAGGAGAGCCTGAGAGTGGGAATTGCAGTTGCTAATCCTGGTACCAGCTGCTGAGTTTCCCATTTGAGTGCTGGATTTGTGCCTCTGGGAGGGGGAAGGGGCAGAGGGTGACCCTCCCTGTTCAGAAAGAGCTGATCTGACAGTGCTGTGGTGGAAGCCTTGCTGGTTACTCCTGATGTCCACCAATCCCCTGGATGGTCCCTGCAGGGGGTGGCACCACTGCAGTGGGGTCCTGCAGCAGTGTTAGCCCACTTTGATGGGGCCAGTGCAGGATTTGTGCAGCCTAGGAGCAGAACCAGGTCCCTCCCCACCTGCCCAGGCCAGGTGAACTGTCGTGGTGGGGAGAGGACAGGTAATGGTGTGCATTTTTGTACATCCCACGCTTATCCCACAGCTCCTCTGCACCGCTGCCCTCCAGAGGGGCTGGTTCCAGCTCCCATCTCCAGGTCCCGCAGGTGCAGTTTGGAAACTGTTCGCTAGATGTCAGCTAAAGACTTGGAAAAGGCGTGAACAGCCTCTGCTCCCGCCTTAAGGATTTTCTGCTATGGCAGGAAATTGAAGTTTTCGATCTGACGAAGCAGAGGAGGACTGAGGGTCAGGTGGATTTGAGATTATCACCATTCATGGTGTTTGTTCCCCGTTCCCAAGGAAGCACATACGGAAAACATATGAGCTGTCCTTGCATCTCCCAGACCTTAATGAGTGTGAATTCCTGCTGCTGTAATCAAGTTTATGGGCAGCTCCCATTGGCACAAATGGTAGTTGCCTGTCTAATCAGATTTTCACCCCAGTACACCCTTCGCATGTCTGTCTGATTTTCAGGTGCACTCAAATTCCCAGGCAGCAGAAGGACACAACTGCTGCGATGGTACAAATAGATATTTTAAAAGGGAATGCATCTTTTTATTCCACCCAAGGGGCTGTATTTACAGAAAGGCAGCTTGTTCTTTGTTATGCTGTCTCTGCATTCACACGATGACTTGAAAGGAAGGGGAGATTTATCCTTGTCACAAGTTATTTCCCCTGTCCTCTGCTTTCACTTTTCCTTCCCCTCCCAAGAGCCCCCTCCCTGTATTGTGGCTTTCTGAAGCCCAAAGGCAGCAAACTGAAGAGGTGAAGGTAATTCCAGGATGTGGGATGAAGCGGCAGGAGCCACTGTGAGGTGCTGAACTGATCCAGCTGTTTGTATATGTTGAGTCAAATGGGGAAGAAGAAACTGCCAAGCCTCCAGCCTTTAATTACAACCAACTGGGTGCAATTAATTTAAAGGGATATATAAAACCCCCTGATACCAGGAGCTTGGGGCATTTTATTTGACATTTTCTAAATGGTCTGATTTTACTTTTTGTTTTTCTTCAGGGTAAACAGAGCAAAAGCTGACAAGCTTTTAATGTCTGACAACTTTGCCAAAAAAAAAAAGCAGAAAAAAAATCCTATTGTGTATGCAATTCAAAATGTAAAGGCTATTCCATGGAAGATTCCTAATGGCCTATATTGAGAGGCTGTGTGAATGATATCACAGGCAAATGGAGAGCTCTGCCTTTGAGCTCAAGGCTGTTAAAGTGGGATATGCAGAACATAAAGAGCGTAACTTGGTTACTACAGGATGTCCCACTGACTTCCATCAGCACTGATTCAGGCTGCAGAGTGTGTTTTCTCTTTGGACCAGAGGCAGCTGGTCCAAAGAAATTTAGGATTCTTTGGGACTGGGATTGGGATTGCAGTTAGGAGATAGCAATTCTAGAGCCCTTCAGCTTTGGGACCTACAAATAAACCTGTTCTGTCCGTGAGTTGAGTCTGTTTATTTGGTTAAAGTCTGAATTGTGTTCCATTTGAGGCACTGCTTCAGTCAAGTGCTGTTTATTAGTATAATTTCTGTCTCTCACAGCCTTTAGAGAGATAATAGAAATAGAAATACTCTGAATTTGCCAGAAGCCAATTTATCAATCCCAAATTCCTTTCCCAGTGTTTGCTGCTATGGCCTCAACTCTTGTTTTGCCTTCAGTTTGAAAGGAGACAAAAGTCTCCCTAGTCCAGTTTGCTTTGTGGTGGGCATCTGGTAGCACTTCAGAGCCCTTGGATAGCCTTTTGGAGATGGTAACCAACACAAAGTCCACAGCTGAAGTACGTGTGTGAAAACCCAGACCCTGATTCAGCCAGCTCAAACAAAGCAGAGTGCCTGTGTCTTGCATTTCCAAATGGCTGGCTCCGGGCCTTCCCGGGCACCCGGCCAGCTGGGAGCACTAGCCACAGGACTCAGAGGGAATTAGGTTGGCTGCATCTGCAGCTCCCTGGCCAAGATTTGCATTGCAGGCCCTGAGAAGCAGTGGTGTGGGTCTAGGTGCTTTCTGTCTGAGCACCTAAGTTTAGGGAAAAGGGAATCAGAACAGGAGCTCCTTTGTCAATTCTTCACCTGGTGTATTTTGGCTGCTCAGATCTGAAGGGAGCCTGAATCTAGATGACCCCAATAGATGACTGAAGAGGGGGTTGAGTGACAGATCTCAGAGCCTCTCACCATCAGTTAGCAGGGCACTTTTGAGTGCTCCTTATGAAGGGACAGACTATTTTTACATGTGAGTTGTTGCCTTTTCATCTGGAATCAATGGCCAAAAGCCATTCATGCAAACCCAGTGGAAGAGCATGTTGTAAGGTACAATAATGGCAGGGTCCTTGTTTTAATCAAAGCTGTTTGTTTCTTATCAATTGTTGCTGTACTGAGTTGCCAGGTACCTTTTTTCTCCTGTTCCCATCTGTAAATAAGAGTGAACCTGTCTCTTACCAAAGTACAGGACGATCGCTGCAGATCGAAGAATGAGCTGCCTTTTCAGTCCTCTGTGTGTTCCCCTGCCTGCCAAGTAATTAATTACACTGTATGAACAGCAGAAAAATTGTTGAAACATGACAAATAAATTGTGTTTGCCTCTGGGATGGAGCTGGGACTGCTGGCTGATCTGCTGCTTTGAAAATATTTTCAGTAGCAATTAGGAGTCCCTCACCAGCTTCTGAAAGAAGTTTTTTTTTTCCCATTAGCTGCTTGAGGATATCTGCTGACACCTGTGGTAGAGCAGAGGGGACCTTCTGCACTGCAAAAAGACTGTAATCCAAATGGGTTTTTCACTAGGCTGTGGAAAAAGGTAGCAGGAGAGTCTGTAACCAGAATATTTTTAATTTTCATCTCATATATTCAGTGTTTTGAAACAATGATTCCACCTTGACCATCGGGTCGCCAGTGTTCTTGGGCAGAATAATTGACCTCATTTGTTAGAAGTGTTTTCTTGATACTGTTTTTCCTAACATCAAATGCAGGTGTTATCTGCGGGTTGCCTATCTGTTAATGTGAAATACATCTTTCCTTCCACCTTCTGTGGCAGCATTAGCAGAGACACTCCTATCTTAACAGAAAAAGCACGTAAGAAGTGGTTAAGATAGAAATACCTTTTCAACCAATGGCCAAGAGAAGAAGCCAGTCTGTGTGGTAAGGACAAGCAGTATTAAATACATCAAGCTGAAGCTTTTTCCCCCGTTTCTTATCAGCCTCCAGTTTTCTCCACCACCCACGGGCTCAGTCACTGTTGGCTCCCATTGTGTTTTCAGCCCTGCAGATGCTCAGTGCCTGCGTGTGAAGATTCCCCTCCCTGTGCTTGAGACATGGGGTGTTTCTGCCACCCTGGGATCATGCACACAGTGCATGTCTGCAAATTGCTCCCCTTGCTAAGCTGCTGGGGGGCTCCTGTGTCCTGGTGCCACCATGGGACCTGTACATCTAGAAGTCTGTGTTCTATCTGGTGCTCCTAAATCTGCCAGATTCTCCTTCCCCTCAGCTTCTGCTGCATCCCCTGAGAAATAAGTCTGTTCAGCATCTCCAGAGCTGGCCTTTTGGGAGGCACAGCCTAAGGACTGACCCCAGACCCTGCTGAAATCAGTAGAAACACTTCTCAGACCCTGGCAAGTGTTAGATCAACACCTGGGGTTATTCCCGAGGTTGTTGTCTGAATCCTTCGCTGGAGGGGTAAGGTGGGACAAAAGCTTGTTAAAGTACAGCCATGCAGTTATAGAGAGGAAAATGTGCCTGTTCCTAGGCAGGATTTTACACAGGCAGTGCACTGTCTGCACCAGTGAGAAGTTTATTGTAACCTCTACAGGCAACACTCTCAGCAATTCATTTTTCCTATTTTTTTTGAGCTTCAAAAAGCAACATTAACTACAACTGCTGAGAAACCCCCAGTGAGCAATTACCAAGAGCAATGAAGAGCACAGTGTGCCCCCATTTGGGATTCATTTACATGGAAATTGCCTGCTTTCACCTGGTGATATTCTGAATTTTATTTTTTATGTTTGTGCATACATGCAAAAATAACCGTCCTTGGTCAAAACACGTGCATAAAAATAACCTGCCTCTCCGGCTGCTCAAGCTGATTCTGAAATGCTGCCCCGAAGAATTGCTGTACTGAGAATGAGCAGTTCTGCACTCGGGGCAAGGCAGGCACCTTTCAACAAAATAAATGCCAACTCCTCCAAACACAGCCAAAAAAGAGATTGAGGATTATTTTCTTTTTTAAAACCAGCTTGAATTTTTGATTTGGTGGAACATCACACACTGACATTTTTAAAGGGGGAATTACTTTTTCCCTGACTCATTTTTGCTCAGTTGTGGTATAAAACACATGTAAAATAACTCAAAAGAAGTTAAACACTCTGGCCTGGTCAAAAATAGCTCTTCTCTTTCTCAAAATGTGTTTTGGGTTTTCTTTAGAGAGAAATCTGAGCTTTTGACTTTCTCATCCTGGGCTGGGCCAACAAAATACTCTGAGATCTTAGAACCTGCAGGCTGGAGAAATGTTTTCCCACCCAGTTCTTGCCACAAGACCCCAAATGCAGTCCCAGTGTCTGAGGCCAGCAGGGCTGGGGGGTGACCTGGCAGAGTAGCCACAGACCTCAGAATGGAGTCTCTCAGTGCAAAGTGTTGATTCAGGTAGCGCCCTGTGGGAATCCAGGATATGGGCTGAATTTGTGTCAGTGTTTTTGAACAAATTCTGCCAGTTAGCTGGTTTAAATTTTAAGCACCTGCTCTTGCAGGTGAACCACTGGTGTCCTGTAATAGAAGCATGAATCAGTGAGGGGCCAAAGATTGATTGCTCCCCACAGGGTCTTATCAAAATTTATTGTTTCTATGGGGTATATTTGGCTGGGTGGTTTGAGACGAGGAAGTGTGACTGCCTGGTTCAGACGTCACTGCTGTGACTTGGCAACAGAGATGAAGTTCCAACTGGAGCGTCCTTCCAGGCATCCATAGGAAAGTAATTTTGTACACTTATTGTTATCTATGTCTCTTTTTTTGAGTATTTCTTTTCTGTGGCCCAGGTAGAGTTTTGCATAGCACTCAAAGCTTTACCATTTTGAAGCCTGTCACCTCTCTCTTTGGCAGAACCACTGTTTAATAGACATTTTCTGTCTCAACCTTAGTTTTTGCTTCTGAGGCATTATCTTCAACCTTTTAATCTGCTGATTTTCTGACAGAGCACAGTTTTGGGGGTGTATTTCTGAAATTGTCAGTTGCCATGGCAAAATAGTCCTCCCA
Source organism: Gymnorhina tibicen (assembly GCA_013399875.1). NCBI lineage: Eukaryota > Metazoa > Chordata > Aves > Passeriformes > Artamidae > Gymnorhina > Gymnorhina tibicen. The sequence continues at coordinate 99,365 of VXAZ01007309.1, forward strand.
TCCTCGGATAAACCAATTTAGGCTGTGGCACAGGCTTTAGGTAGAAACTGTGAAATGACTGAAAGCTAAAAGATGATCTCTTTTATTGAGAAAGTCACATCCCTATTGATTTAATCCTTCAGGTAAGTATGGCTTTGTGGTTTAGTGCCTTTTGTCTTTCATTTGATGTACTGAAAATCTGTCCACTTTAAGTTGTGGTGTGTCTTGAGTACAGAATTCTTAGCAACAAAAGCAAAGAAATATTATGACAGCACTCGCCTTGCTTTGAGTTCCTGTGAAAGAAATGCAACTGCTCAGTGAGAGGGTGGTGAACAAGTCCTGACTCTGATACACGGCATTGGGAATACCAAAATATCTGTAATAAAAGTATCTGTATGAGGGCAGGGCACACAGCAGTCACTGGGTTTCTTGACACTTGTGTGACAAGAAAACCCTTGCCCTCCAGTTCATAAATCGACACTGGCTCTCTCTTTCTTGATTTTTATTTTATTTTTATTTCTTACTCTACTTCGTATCTTTTCTCCTTGCTGCTTGGGGAAATTTCTGCTGCATTTATGGAAGACTGTGGGACAATCCACAACTGCCTTTCTTCTTCTTGGAATATTTACAGTGATAAGGCTGTGAAATTGAAATACAGGATTTTTTTTTTAAGTAAATAATATTGGTTTAAATTGGTTGTTTTCTTTTTTTTGTTTGTGGGTTTGGTTGTTGTTTTTTTCAGAAAAAGAAAGTTCTATGTAAACATGTAAAAGCTGGTTGATAAAGCCAAGATTCCACGTTACTATGAAACTGTAAAGAGAAAGTCAACCACAGAGGGATGTTCTAGCTGATGAAACCAGCAAAATCTCTCATTGCACAAGCAAACAAAAAAGATCTGACTGCTTCTTTTCTGCCTTTTAACCTCTCTGATGAACCTGAGAGCAGTGTAATTTTTTGAAGGTAGCTTTTTCCATTTTTCAAAACAATAGCTACATATACTGCTAGAAATTTTCCCACTAAAATAAAAACTTTCCTCCGCAGATGAAATCCTACAGGAGTCATTTCTGTCACACAGCTGTTGCTGTGCTGAGACAGTATTTCAGGGTTCAAATACATGATTTCAGTAGCCTCAAGAATTGCCACCAAAGTGACCCAGAAAGTTCATGAAATTGCCCAATGCTTTTCCCAGTTATGAAAGCTCCAGGACACCTTTTCCATGTCCTTCGTCTCTCATGTCACTCCCAGCTCTTGCCATGTCCAAAGTCCTCACAAAACCACGTGGTCTTTGTCCTGCTCGCTCAGGTGTCCCCCCCAGATTTTCCTGGCAGGGCTGTGACCTGCTCCCACTGTGGGACTCAGCCACAGCAGAGTGTCACAGAAGTGCCACAGGGGGACCGTGGCACTGTCCTGCATCAGAGGCAACAGAAATGTTTAAAATTAAACCATCGTACTCAGCTGGGCTCATAGAGCTAAAATGAGATCTTGATTATCCTGTCTGTTTTTAGAAACTGGAGAAGAATCAAAATGTGATTTTTTAATTTTTTTTTTTTATTATTTTACATGCTGCAGTGTAGAATGTATTTGTTTGGGTGGAGGCAGGCTTTGCCAGCACTGTCACACATCTGGGCTCAGAGAAGCAATTTGTAACTGAACAGGAAGAAAAAGTAGGCCAGCCTACAAGACAGTATCTAGGAATTACTCCTGAGGGATTTGTGCTACACTGCCTCCAGCAGCTGAAATAACAGCATGAAATTGCGATTAAAAATTAAGAAGAGATATGGGCTATTTGACCTTCTTTCAGTCAGGGACACAGAGGCCCTGTCTAGGATGGGGATGCAAAGAAATGCAGCTTCTGTTGAGCGATTACATGCCAACAAGAGGCTGCTGAGGTTCATCCTAAGCTCAGTGGAACAGGGAGATAATTTCTTTCCTTGCAGAACCTAAACCAGTTTTGGCACTGGTTAAAGTAGAGTGAAACTGTCCTTGCTCCAACAGCTACAGATGAGAAACAGGAAAGAAACTGTCAATTGTTACATTTTCTGAGTTTACAGAAATATAGGCAAGATTAATTAGGCCCCTGAGAGGCCTTGTTAATTAGGATTTAATTTGCCAAATTTGCTATTTGGCTCACCTTTTTACCCAGACTGTTACTGTAAACACCCAGTTGACTCTAGCATCAGCTGGGGAACAGGCCATGAGACAGAGCAGCCTGTTTGGGTGGATGTGTACCCTGGATCCCAGGCTTGTTTTGGAGCTCAGTTATGATAAGCTGCTAGGAAGTTTAAGTTGGAATAACAATATAACCATGGCAGTGTTGATACAGAGCTGATGCAAATGCCAATGAGCGTTTTGGGCTGACAGTGTGAACCTGGTGGCTCAGTCTGAACTACCAGGGCTAGGAAGGGTTTGGAAAGGGAATGCACAAAGTAGAAAAGGTGAATCAAAAAGGGTGATTCCTTGGAGCTTGTGCCAGCCTGTGTAAATAGGACTGTGATAACAAACTGTTTGACTTTGCAAGAGGCTTTGATTTGTCCTGAGCCGTGGAGTCTGAGAGTCTGTGAGGAGACAGCCCTGGTGTGAATCCTGCTGGTTTGTTACCTTTGGGCATCAGTCTCTGGTCACTCCACATCTTGTTTGGGGAAAAGGCTTTCTCGGTGTATGTTTGTGTAGCACCACGTAGAGCCAAGCAGGATAATGACTAGAGGAGAGAACGTTTGCAGGCACCCTTTGATAGGTACAGCAAATACATAAATATGGTTTAAATACATCATAGAGTTTTGGCTACCCATTTGTATAGAATAGTGCAATACTTAGGTAAACTTTCTTGCCCATGGTAGAAATTTATTCACAGTGCTCCAACAAAGCCTGACCTCATTTAAAATTGGAGGAACTTCTCAACTAACTCATATGGACTGTGCTGCCACCTTCAACCAGCAGAGAGGATGTTTGTCTTGTTTTGGTGACAGAGCAACAGACAGAACCTCAAGTATTTTTGTATATTCTCCACAAGAAGTTTCCTATATCTGTAACTGTTCTACATTTATTACTGGCATATGTATGTTGAAAAAATTATTGGTGTTTGTTGCTTCAATGAGTTCCTAATTACTGTGTCCTTGAAGGCTAATGCCATTGGGGAACATTATTGTGGGTAACTGGGGCATGTGCCTTTATCAGGAGATGGACCATATGGTTACAATGCCCTAAGGCACAATCATGGAAAGGTCTAGTGCATGGAAGATGGGAACCTCTCCAGAATGGAGAGAGGTATTGAAGAACCATGAAGAACTGTTGGTCAGAGTCTTAGATGATAAAAATCAACTTAAGAACATGAGAGAAACAAGCCTGTGTTCCTGCTGATCTGGCTGGGGTTTTTTCCCACCTTGTAAGCTTTTGAGACTGTTACAGTAGGACCTTTGCCCATATATATATATCCCTCCTTCCAACTCTTACAGCTTCACCTTCAACAGGGATCTCTTTGGGGTTTTAGAATTTCAGAATTTAAAATGGCTTGTCACTCCTCAGAATATTTCACAGACTAGTTATTATTGTGAAAAAGCGAGAAGACCTGAATAAAGAATGAAGTCAGTATTTCACTGCACCTCTGAGGTCTGATTTTTACAGAAATCAGTAATGCACAGTATTTCATGAGACTAATACATAAATATTGCCTTTCACAGATACTTGTTTTCCTCTGAACTGTTCATCACAAGGATCAACAACCATCCCATTATGAATCACACTTTGCAGGGTTATCTGGCTGTGGGAGCTGCCACATGTTTGTCACCTGGGAAGCTGTCAGTCAAGTGACAGAATAAATCACCAGCTTTCTCTTTCCATCGTGTTTTGAAACTGCACTTAAAATCTTTCTGTTTGTCTCTGCCAAGCCAATGGTGAGATATTAGGGGAATTATAAAAGGGAGTTTTGTGTGGTAAATTCAGAGTTCAACTGTTCTCTAGTACAATTCCTTGCCTATAAAGAAACTCTGAGGAAGCATTCTCAGATTACTGCACCCTGACAAAACACTGCCATCAGGAGACATCCTGTGTCATGTCGTGGTTCTCGAATCAAAGGGAAAAGAGTTTGTGCTCAGATCTCGCAGAAGGTGCCCTGCCAAGAGTGACTGATACCCTGCTGGTTTACAAAGAAAAGTTTTAGCAGTGAAATGTACTAAATAACACTGCCCATGTGCTTCATGAGGCAAGGTCCTAGGGCTGGGGAAAGTCCTGGAGCACTTTCTCTGCAGTTATTGAAGGTCACTAATTTCCCGCCATAAACAAAATCGTCAGATGTTTCCTGACTTAGAGCCAGGGCATTACTTGCTGTGCTGCTGAGGGACATGCTTTTCCTCTAGCTTGTGTGTAGTCTTACTAGATCAAAAACCTTCACAGGAAGAGACAATCTCTCTTGGTTGTATTTTTATAGTGCCTGTCATGCGGGGCTGTTCCTTTGCCTCTCTCCTGGAAGGACAGGATCACTTCATTTTAGAAGAAAGACATTGGAAAGGGAAGAAACACACACTAGTAGGAGTATTTCAATATTTACTGAATGAAATGGTGGTCATACTTAGTCTGACTTCAATACTTGCATTGTGCATGGACTCACATTCCTATGCAATGTCTTCTTTCCTATGAGGGAACTGATACTCAAGAGAGGAAGGACTCTCCTGAGTAAGTTCCCAGGAGTTCAGATTGTGTTAGGACATCCCCTCTTACCTCTGTTACCATGGCTCCCTGAGACTGGCATGTGCAGGTCTGCTTGGGGAGGCACCATGTCCCACTTCCCAGGAGGCTGGGGCTGCCTTTGCGCTCCTGACGCTTCCACGAGAGCCCGTGGGTAACAAGAACCACATGGACCACACACCTTTCTGCTTCCTGAGGCATTTCACCATCTGTAGCCGCTTCTCGGGTGATTCAGGGGGTCTCAAAGCTTACCCCCTGCTGACAACTCACTGCCTCACAGGACCTCTTTTCTCATGGCATCCGAACACTTCCATACTGAACACGATTAATTAGAAGGGAGAGGTGAGTGTCAAGGGCAGGGATAAATGTTTAAGAGTAGTTCAGTGTTTTAATTTGAGCAGATTATAGAAATAGAATGTGAAAGGTAATTAGAGGTATTTTGCTCCCTGCTGAAATGGTAAAGAAAGGTCATATTTAGCACAGGGAGGGCCCCTTCCATGACCTGTTCTTTACAGAACATGGGGCACTGCAGGCCCTTGGCTGGATTCACCCCACAATCATGGGGTGTCTTGGTTTTCAGTGAATGTTTCCAGCCTGCACTGCAGGTCTTGGCACAGCTGCTGGGTGGGAATCTTCTTCATTGGCTTCATTTCCCTCTAATATCGTATATTCAGAAGTATCTGTGCAGCACCAGACCATTGACAGTACTGCTGATTACTTCACATCACTATTTAATTAGGATGAAAGACAGGGAACGAGCAAGTGGAGATTTTACACTTGGAAAAGAAATTGATTTATGGAACAATCACACTATTAGCTCCAGCAGGCTTTTCTTTAAAAAGCAAGAAAAGTACTCTTGTCACTTTGGGGTTGATTTAAATCAAGTAATTTGTACAAAATTATTCTTCTCAGCCCCTGATTGCAAAGACCTAACATTGGGGCAGAAGTGGATCCTCTGTTACGTTCTGTGCCTCAGGAGTGAGGAGCTCAAGCCTTCCACAAGCCTGGACTTAGCAATGCCTCAGTGGAACCCCATTGAAAGGCCTTGCCTGGGCCATACCTGCTCAGTCACAGAGCTCTGCTCTTGCTATAGCAAGGAATTTCTGACCTTTGGTCAGTGTAGAATCACCTGGGAATTAAAACTGGTCTAATCTAAAGGCAACTGTGGGATGTACCTAAGTGCTGCCCTTCCCCATGCCTCGTATCAATGTGAAAGGTCTGGATGGTGCTAATACTGTCACAGCTTTGCCCACACTCGTGAGCTTTATTGGACAGCTGTACGTTTCTCCTGAAGCTGGGAGATTTCCCTGAGGCATTCTGAAATAAACGTTGTATGAATTGAAGGTGTCTTGCCTCCTACAGCAGATCTGCACCTGCTGTTCCCTGCTCCAGTCTCAGCCCAGCATCACCCAGTCTGGCATCATCACACCCTGCCAGTCTGCCAACAGCCCATGTGCAAGGCCTTGCTGTCTGACACCAAATGTCTCCCAGTTCCTGCTCACAGTGAAGCTGAACCAGAGGCTACGTTTTTCCTGATATGTTTGTGTTTGTCAAGGAAACTTTGCTCTGGTGATATTTATAGTCTTAGTCCCTGTGAAGGGACCATAATAGAAACAAAAGGCTGCTTTCTGTCATTCTCTCAGGCTGCTGCAGCACTTGTTGCCCCAGAGTTCCTGTGGAGAACTGTAGGTTTGGCTGAGCTATAGTTGAGTTGCCTTTTCTTCCAATTTCTGTAGCATGAAAGGGGCATATTTCTGTGACCAGGACAGAGAAATTGATACACTTGGCTAGTGAACATTTGTCAGCCAAGAAAAATGAATTCTAACTTCCCTGTTAATGAAAGGTGTACTTGGAGGGGACTCTAATGCTAAACACAGGACCAGGAGAGAAAACAGCTGAATTCATTTTCCTTTTGCTACAAACCTCCCGTGATTTTTGGGAAGGGCAGCTGAACCATGCCCTCCATATACCATGTTGTCCTCCCTATCAGTAAAATAAGGATAAAACTGTAAGTTCTGACTGTCTGGATGGCAAGCTGGCTGGCAGGGCACATTCACCTGACCGTATGTGCCAGCTCTACTGAGCAGAGTAGCCCCCTCCTCTTATCTATTGCCCAGCTCCAGAGGACTATCATGGAATTAACAGGTCCTGCCCCAAGTCTGAGAACAGCAGCCACATCCCTCAGCAAACAACTCCAAAAGGGCTTGACAGTTAAATAATTGCCTTTGCTGCCTGGCTTTTAAGACACGAAGTGAAACTTAAATGGGAGTTCTGCAAAATTTGATAGTGCTTCCACTCGGCTGCCATCATTCCTGGTGGGCGTTCAAGCTTCCAGCCTAATGGGGATTTGTGAGAAGGCATCAACTCAGAAAAAGTGTCAACAGCACCGCAGGTCAGACAAGGACATATTATTATGCACCTTTGAGTTCACATCTCAGCCCAGCATGCAGCAATCATTAGTCACCCTGCATAATCCCCTTGACCTATTTTTTTTTCCTTTCACAGCGGTTACATTTGAAAATATTGTCTAGAGATGGTTGGGCCCACACAAGATTATTAACTGGGAGCTGTCTGGCTAAGGGGTGACACAGAGGCAAAGTTCAGCACAGTGTGCTCAGCGCCTGGTTGCAATGCTGAGGGTTCCCAGGGAGGTGGTGGCTGGGAGGCCTTGTGTCACCAGTATGCACAGGGACTTTATTCCTGATGCTTCTAAAGGGGCTGGTTCTGAAGCACCTGGGTGCTTTGGTTTATCTGGAATTAAGGATTTGCCAGGAGCTGGCCCAGCAGGAGGGCTGGAATGTGAGAAGCGCTAATGACATTTACTTACAGGAATGGGAAGTTGGAGCAGTGGACCAGCCAGGAAAAGCCTGCCTGCACACCTGCATCCCAGAGAGCTGGGTGGGCATGGCTTTAGTCATTAGGGATTTTTTAAGGGGTTGCCATCCTTCTTGTTTCCCCCTAAGGCTGGTGCCAAAGCTGTGGGAAGCAGCACAATTCCCAGTGCACTGGGGCTATCACTCACTATCATCTCACAGCAGCTGCTTTCCCTTATCCTGGAGGGACAAGTTGTGGGGTGGCCCTGCACAGGTAGGGAGATGCAGAAATGATCTGCAAGCTTGGTACGGAGGCTTGTAACTTCTGAGAGGTTTATTCCACATACCATGTATCAGTTAAATTCCTGGAGGCTGAGGCCAGAGTTATGTAGATGAAGGAATTAGCATAAAAACTATTTACAATACTTATTCCATCATTATACTATCAAAGTGCTTCACAGCCTCTAATGAATTCCTGTTGCAGCTTCTCTGGGAGCTAGAAAATTGTTATTCATCCAGGTTTGAAGAAGATAAATTGAGTTGTTCGGGGACAAGGCCCGGGTTGGTGTCAGAGTCAGATTGGTTTCCAGATAAGCCAGGTACCTGCATACCACTGAGGTCACAGAAGATGTCCATCACTGAGTGGGAACAGGTACCTGGTCTCAGCTGGTGCCCTGTCTGCTGGGCCAGCTTTTCTATCTGAGCATCTATAACAGCAGTACTTCTGTGCATGTAGGTGGAATTTGATACTGAATTTCAAAGGCTAATAATTTTCCAGAGTGCTTTTCCTTGTTCCTCTGTCTGCAGAGCCTGCCCAAATGAAAGGCAGAGCAAAGCAGGTCTCCCTTGCCTCAGCCAGGGAAAGGATCAACGCTCTGGATGATGCTGAAGGCACATGCCTGTCTTGCTTACCTGCACTAGTTTATGAAGCTGCTGGTCTAGGGAGATTGGTAGGTGTCAAATCTACAAAACTGCACCAGGGTGGCATTTTAAGTTTGCTGCACCTTTGTACAAAAGGCATGTCCTAACTGATTAGGTCAGGCTGTGTTATTCTAGAAGGAGCCAGTTTTGGAAATCTCGCTTCTCTCTATCACATCAGCCTTTCTGCCTTTCCCTGTTGTCTCAGGGGCCACAGGTGCATGTGCTGTTTATCCTCCAGTCCCTACAGGCATCTATAAAATTTACAAGGCTGATAAAAATTTGTAATGCTAAAATTTGGAGCTGATGGTCATGAAGTGTGGTGCCTACACTGCCAAACAGAGGTGGTCAGAAACTGCTTCTCTCCTGCTGTAAGGCTGCACACATGATGTCGGGAGTGGTGCATTGGGTGCATTTGAGGGATGGTGCAGGTGTCTTTGTGAAGCTGTTTCCTTATCTGTTTTTGACCTACTGTGACAGGACTGAGCTGTGTCAGTCTGTCCTGCATATTCCTACCTTCATTAAATCCCTGGGTACTGAATGCTACTGTCTGTGCTCTTTTGCTGTTCATTTAGGGATTTAGGGCAGAAGTGCTTTATGTTGCCATCATCATCTTGTAAGGAGCAAAGAACAAATGCAGCGTATTCCCTAGATCCAGGATAATCGTACCTTGACAGCATACTAATTAATCATCTCATAATCAGGTAATTCTTTCCCATGTAGCTGTCTAATTGCTGTTTAGTAACCCAGACTTCAATGTGCAAATAACTAATATTTTCAAGCAGGGGTTTCAAGGAGAGGAGCACAGTAGGCCATGACTCCTGGTGTAACTCCTCCAACTTCTTTGAATTACTCCTGGGATAAATTTGGTTTCTCAAATCTTTTAGTCTACTGAACCACAGAGCAGCCCTAATTATTGCCATACTGGCCACAAGGAAAGAGTGTACCCAGCTCCACTGCTCAGTGCAATGGGCTGAGCTGCTGTCCTGCAGCTCATAATGTGCTCAGAGTACATCCATATGTTGGCTCCCCAGGAGCTCCTCCTAACCTAGCAGATTATAAAATAATGAGCTTGAGCCATACTTTGGGGATCAATATATAAGATGCTCTTAAAAGATGGGGTTGTATATTAGAGTGGGCTGAATGTCTCCGTGGTAGAGATTTACTTGTAAGCCAGGCAAGACAGCAAAGATAAAAATTACAATTGCTTAACATTTGTACCTTGAAATAGCTTTTTGCCTCTGCATCCAGCTGCTTCCCTTCTGGTTTAGCTGGGTTTCCCAGTGTTTGTGATGTGTCCTGACTGTGTGCGTGCTTGCATGAATCCAAATTCTATCCAGCCAAAATTTAAACTCATTCAAAAATTTTAAGCACACTTGGAAGAGCAGCAGAAACTTTACAATATTAACCTTTTGTGTTTCATAAAAATAGGCTTTTTTATGGGTATAGTTAAGGCAAGACAGACCTTCACCCGTGGGACTTTACCAGTGTAAAAATTATTTTATACTTCCAACACTGTTCCCATATGTGCAAGAAATCAGTGAAAGGCAGTTTCCCACTTGCAGAGCTGCCTCTTCAGCTTGAAACATTATTTAGGTGTGTATGATTTGGGTTGTTGCTAGCTATATCCCATAATATCTGTGTCAAAGCTATAAAACTAATCCCTAAGACATCAGTGTCTAGCTTGAACAGCATACATACACCTACCTCGATACTGGCTGTGGACCCACTGATAATTTAATACTTCTCATTTTTTCAAAGCTGTGTGACCCGAACAAAGAGGTGACTTCATGTCTTGGTGTCAGGTTTACCCCAGACATATTGCAGCAATTTTCTCATGTTTTTTGGTGCTCAGTTGTACCCAACTGCCTCTGTATTTGCTGCATGATTACACCTTCAGTGTCCAGAGCACCAGACCTTTGCCCAAACCAGCCTCAGAATGGCCTTGCAAACATTCTGAGGAGCTGGAGTGTGTTTGATTTTCCATGGTTTGTTTGCTTTCCATTATCTGTCTTCATGGTGATAAAAATTGCCACTGTCAACCTCAGGAGTGCTCTGGCTTTGCTGTGTGGAAGGTGGAAGACACAAAAAGAGGAGTGATGTGCAGGTTCTGCTCCCAAAAGCTGCTTTATGGAGCTTCTCCCCAGAGGAGCCCAGAGGAGGGAAATGTGGACCACATAAATAGCAGGGACTCTCCAGGAACGTGTGCTGAAATAAAAGCAGCTAAAAATAGTCTCTAAGACTAAATGTGAATCATCTGGAGAGCAACTCACAAAATTTTCTGCAGGAAAATCCTGAAAGGAGGAAGCCATGCTTTCAGAAGCAATCATGCAAGCTAGAAGCAAATAAAGTCTTCCTATGAAAAACTGCCGCTTCCAACATGTGCTCTTGGGAGAGCTCACGCCCTTCCCTGGGTCTGCCTTCTCCAGTTACGCTGGGGCTCATTCTCATTCCTACTGATGCAGGTTTTGGTTAAGTCTCCCAAGGGATGGGATTTTTTTTTCCATATTTTGATCCTGTTTCAAAAACTGGAAATCCAGCAAGTGGAATCAGGCTTTGTTAAAACAGCCAGTCCACAGAATTTCTCTCTCCTCCAAGCAGTTTGCAAGTGCCAGAAACATGGGAAGGTGGTAAAACTTTTTAAAAAATAGTGGTTTTGGTTTCACCCCTTCTTCCAGTGCAAACGCTTATCCCCACTGACTTCCCTCAGCCATTCATTCGTCCTTCTTTGCCAGCTGTAATCTGCTGCTGGGGCTTACCAGAGCTATTTCCAATGCAACACGTTTAATCCGAAATTGAAAAGTCTTTGTGCGCTGAGGCCTCGGTGTCATGTGGTGAATATCTTAAGATGCAGAGAGGGATCAAGGTGGCTTCTTAGTAGTTAACACAACCTATTGTGGTTGATTTAATTGCCATTTATCCGTGTCTTTGTGTGCCCTGCTCCGAAGGAGTGCGAACTGGAAATAAGACAGCGGATAAATAGCCGCGGTTTTGCTGTGGCACCAGGCGAAACCTCAGCTATAGTGCAGCCCTAGTGTGCTCTGACAGGCATTGAGGAGCAGCTGAAGCCTTTCTGCTGGACAATGCTGGGCCACAAAAGCAGCATTAGGGCCAGCAGCCCCGGCCAGGCGGGAGTAGCTGATCGCAGATGGATGCCCAGGCTCTCCAGAGCCGCCCCAGCCGGGGACAGGACAGCGGTGCCACGGGCGGGCACTGAGCTGGCACGGGGCAGCGGAGGAGCCCTGGGCACACGGACACTGCATTCGCACCTCTGCTTCTCCAGCTGGGGGTGTGTCTTCTCTGCGTGCCTCTCAGCTTCTGCTTTTGTCTTGGCATTTCTGGCTGAGATGCTGGATGTGCCAAATTCAGTGGTAAAGCTGTTTTCTCTCAAAGTTGAAATGTCCATAAAATGTTGATTTTGACAACATTTTGGCTCAGGAAAAAGGAAATTATTTGTGAATTTCAGAGTTTCTCATTTTGAAGTCTTTCAAGAGTAGAAGTTTCAGGTTTTCATTTTGACTTGATTTTTATTTGTTTAATCTTTAAGAACACTTTAAGAAACTGATTGGCACCAGTCTTTACAAAATTCTTCTAGTGAGAACTTTCACATTTTCCTTTAATTCTTTTCAAGAGTATCAAAATTTCTCTTTCAGAATCCCTATTTTCAGCCTGAGGCTTGTGAAAGACAGGGCAGCTACCCAGCAAAGCAATCTAGGAATATAATGGGAACGATATTTCATGAGAAATTGTTCTTTTCCATTCAGGAGAAGAATGACTAATGTGTAGTGCTTTTCTACTAGCTGTTAACAATGCATTTCGTTTTTCCTGACGTGTTTAGAAGAATGCGACAAGAGCCCCGAGGCATCTTCTAACAAAGAAACTTATCACTTGGCGTTTTTACAGCGAACTGAGGCTTTTCTGGGTTACACACGTCAAAGTGAAGTGGTGGGTGTAGCTTCCATTACCCACCAGAAAGGAAACAGAAGGAAACAGTCTGATAAAACCGTAGTTTTATTAAGAAAATATTCCTATATAAGGTCAAGACATTGCTGCCTGCTGAATTTATTCCAGACTTCAGGCCTGCTTTTTAAAAAGCTTTAAATGTGAACAGATAAGGAGTTAATTTACCTTTTCAGAATTAGACCTTCTTAGACCTTTTGAAAAATTCATGAAAATTGTGAATGGGAGAGATACATTTTTAAACACGCTCGGTTGATTTAATTGTAATATTAGCCAGTCTTTGCTGTGGAGTGTGGAGCCCTTCCCTCTCTGTTCACATCCTGGGACATCCTAACTCTGTTGGAGAACTGTCTTTACCCTCTGCCCTGCAGCCCTTGTCTCTGTATTCCTAAATTTTATGTACATCAGGCCCAACTCTGCAGTGATTTGACCTAGAAACAGAGCGTTGCCTGCTTGAGAGTGATGTGCCTTCAGCATCTGCGTGTAAAGAGAATGAGCTGTCTCAGGTGCCTCACTCCCTGGGGTGTCTAGAACTAGTTCTATTAACAGATGATCATCTTTCTTGGCAGAACTATTCACGCTTAATCTCTTTTGGGCTGAGTGATGATGCTGGTTGGAGGCAGAACACCCCAGGGCTCAATGCAAATGCAGTGCCAGGAGCAGGCAGAAGAGCAGTTTATTCTTCTTCCAAAATGTGTCTGGGAGTACAGTGAAGTGTAAAAACTCCGATGCAAAACCAGAGTTATCTTCTCGTGATACTTCCTTGACCTCATTGTCTCCTTTTGCTTCCCACTCTCCTTTACAACCCTATTATTTGAAGTCAGGAACTGAGGCCCTACTTGGAGGGTACATTTAACTGGTTTACTCCAGCCACACTACACGTGGTCTTGTACGAGGAGTTCATTTTAAGTTACTTACACACCCATAATAATAACTGTAGGAGGAAAGAAGAGGATTAAAGTATATCCTCCCTGAAAACTTAAATACTGGTAATGTTTGATCCTTCCCCTCTCAGCAAAATTCAGCGTTCATTAATTTCCATTGTTGCAGAAATCTGAATTTTAGAAGTTGGTCTAGGTTATGATTAATGATAGTAAAGGGCAGGAAGTGGTTTTTCCATACCATTAAAAATTGAAAGATACAGAAAAATGTTGCCTACCCTAACTCAAGAAGTCATTTTCAGAACTGTTTGTGAGCAATAGGGGAAAAAAAGAAAAAAACATGTCAGATCAGTCATACTGATAATTTTAAAATGCTTTGATCTGACTTCCATAATATAAACATTCTTATTGTAGTCAACTTACCTGTAGAAACACAGATTAATGTTGAACAAGGAGCCTGGAGTGCATTTAGGATCAGCTGTAACATTGAAGCAATGGAAAATGGGATTCTTAAATGTCTGTTCATGTCTTCTAGTTTTGCACAGGCTTCCATGAGCTCTGTGAACCTTTTCCATCTTAACACCACTAAGATGTGGAATAGCCATTAACACAATTAACACGTTATGAAGGGACAACAAATTCAAAAGTGTGAGAGGCCAAAATGACACCTGTAATACTGATTTGCGAGGTAGCAGAGAGGTCGTATTTTTTCAGATAGACAGTTTGGGTTCTGCTGCACTTGAGATTGCTGGTTTTCTTCTTATCGGGCTATTTCTTGCTCTCTGAAACTTCACACTTTTTGTATTTTGGGCTGTGAGATCTTTGAGATAAACCTTGGCACCATGAGAGCCGACTGCCCAGGACCTGTTGCCATAATGCAAAAGTTTAATTGTGTGTTGCTGCAGCAGTTGATTTTATGAATTCCCTGTGTTTCCATCAAGAATCATTTAACTGCAGATCATGAAATTTTGGCATAGCAGATTCTTACATTTGTTCAGAAATAACTGATTCCACCGCAGATTTCAGCATCAAACCTGGGGGCAGACTTCAATCCTGCCATTGTTTCTGTGATCTCGGAGCAGCTCAAAGCAGGGGGGTGAGGCAGGAAGTTTATTTATTTCAAAAAAGCTAACCGAATTTTTAACATCGGTTACAATTCCAGATAGCAAATGTTTCGTTACTAAGCAATATTTCAAACTGATGAAAGCACTTGATGGAAGTTTATCTTTACCTGAACCAAAGAAAACGGTGCTGTTCGCAGCCCTGTGTGATGCCCGTGGCCGTGCTAAAAGGAGCATTTGATTAGGAATGCCTTGGCCAGGGCGAGATCTGGAAGCTTTGGAGTCTGCCCCGGGTGTCTTGGCAACGATACACAGTTGAGAGCCCACATCAGCACAGACACAGAGCGCGTCCCAGGTCTGGCTTCACATCCCACTTGTGCAAGGCAAGAGAGAAAACTTTGCTGCTGCCGAGACGGGCTTTAGAGACACTGCAGTTCCCGTAGAGACTTTCACAGCTGCTCTCAGTAAGTACAAATTTAAATTAAGGAGTATTTTCTTCCCTCTGAAGTCATCTTTGTTAAGCGTGCTGTAGTTCAGGGATATAAATCAGGCTAAAACGCGCAGTTAAAATTTACAGAAGCCGCCTTTCAATTAGTGTGAAACTGCTTTAACTAGCCATTACCTGAGTGGTATGGGACTGAAGGAACCGAGTTTTAGAAAACCTTAGAGACTGGGAAAGCAGAGCCTGACCCTTCCCCCTTTGTCAGCTTGTTCTTTTCAGGAGCGAGCCCGTGGCATTGTGTGTGCAGTGGCACCTACAGCAGAGCAGGGACAGTCCCGTGGGTTCTGCATATCTCCCCCTGCACGGCTGATGCAACAGGAGCCCTGCAGTGCACAGGGAGCCGTTCCCACTCCTTGGGCACTGAAGGCAGAGACTGCAATGAAGCAGGCTTGAAGAGAAAAACTGAGCTGAGCTGTTCCCTATTTTCTAAGGTGTCTGTTTTCTTAGGCAGAACTGGAATGTACTGTGAGGTTTTGTTCCCACCGAGCTTTTCTGCTTTCTGAGTTTGCTTTTAGTGGAGTAAAAAGTGATTCTGGAATACCTGGAGATTTGCCCCAAATCAGAAGAGAGGTTATGATTGTGGTTGTATGGCTGGTTTAGGATAGGGGTGTCTAAATCCATCTCTAGGCTCTGTCACAGCCTCAGTGTGGCCTCAGGGAAAGAGCTGATCTCTCTGTGCACTTAAAGCGAGCCCACACAGAGCCTTTCTCCCTGGCATGTGATATGCCTGCGTGGGCTGCACTGGTGTGGGTGGGCGGGCATGACTGGCTGCTTCGGTGCTCATGGCAACCTCTCCCGTGTCTTTGATGCAAACAGCAGTCACTGCAGGGATGTCTGCACTCCTGGTTGAAGCGTTTTGGGGCAGATGTGTGCACAGACGGTGGCACATACTGTGAAGAAGCATGTTCCTATGAGGTGCGTGTTAGGGTAGAGCTGTGGGACTCACAGGCACAGCGGAGGGCTGGGCTGGCCCAGCTCCCTGCAGTGGTACCTGTGTTCCTCTAGGGAAAGGCCAGGGCAGTGGCACAGCCCCTCATGTGCAGTTCTCTCACAGCTCAGCTGCCTAAAGCTGTATCCTGAGGAACACAGCTCCCATCAGTGTGCTGGGTGGTGACTCAGGCTGCTGCCAGGGAGCTGAGTGTGTCTGCTTGTTCTTCAGCCAGGGACAGGGACCCTCTGTGCCACCCGGCCCCAAATGGCAGCACTTTGCAGCAGCTCCTGGTGTGGGGATGAAGGAGATTAGTCACAGAGTACAGTCAGTGAAGGATTTCGATCTGATCCTTTGGGAATAGTGAATGCTGCAGTGAGAGAAAGGGAAGTCACAACTCGATTTATCGATGCTTTTTTGATTGGGCAGTTGTACAAATGCTTTCTGTGGGGGGACCATGAGTTTAAAGGAACTTATTTCAAAGACTTCACACATCTGATGCTCAGGCCAAATCCCTGTAGCTCTGGTTCCCTGTTGGAATGAATGTGTAGTTCAAGTGAGGGCTGTCATACTTGACTGGCAGCCAGATGAGGCTGCTGCACCTCCTCAGCTCTCCTTGGCCCAGAACTGCTCACAGCAGTGTCTGTGGGAAGCCAGCTGTGACATAGCTGGGGACCTCTCAGGCTGAGAGGTGACAAGGATTTGGCTGGCCCCGCTCTTCTCCACTTCCAGTATCACTTGGAAGATACCAGAACCTTGCCATTTAAATCAGCAGAGCTCACTGAAGTCAGCACTGGGACTGTGCACCCTAATTAAGAGTCTGGCTTGTTTCAGAAAGAATCTGACAGCCTTGGTGAGTGAGAGGTGTGTCCCTATGCTCCTTTGGGCAGATGGTGGTTCAGGTGGTGTGGGGTGAACTCCTTGGGTGAAGTCTGCTATTGATTAGATGGTTTGGGTTTTCCTCCTGCCTTGGCAAAGGCCATGCATTCCACGGCAGTATCCATATGGATATTTGTGATTGCTCCCCTTCAGCCTCGTGTGATGGCCTCAAGGGTTTAGTATTGCTTTGGCATTTCAGAGAACTGCTTTGTGCCACCCACGTAACCTGTGCACATGAACTGTGCTCTTCCTGGCTCAGAGGTGCCAGTTGCCTCTGAACTGTGCCTCTGCCATGGCTGATGGGGAATCATCCTGGGAAAGATGCAGAATAGATCACATCCTTATCATGTTGTGGCCCAGTTCACTGTAACACTTGTTTCCTACAAGGCTGCGTAGGGATTCCTAACCCATTTTTTTCCCCTTGAAGAAAAATGTGGTATTTTAGTAGCAGAAACCAGCATGGATATTAGTTAATTTCAAATCCCAACATATTGTGGTGTTTCCTGTCTGTTTCCCTCATTCATCTCAGCGTATAAAATGTGCTCCATGAAGAGACTTTCCATGAGCATGGAGCAAGTCTCCTTTCATCTGTGCCTTCCTCCTCCCTCACCGAGTGTTTGTGTGTGTTAAATAAAGCATCAGGGTTGGTCAGCTCCAGCTTGGACTCATCTCCTGAGTATTTAGGCCTCTCTGTCTCTCCCGCCCTTATCTTCCCCTTTCTTTCTTTCTGTTCCTTCCTCTGTTCTCCAGTAACAGTGCCACCTAATTAGGTCATGGATTGTTTCATACTCAGAACCTTTCAGGAGGTTTTCCAGTAGCTGTGGGTTTTGTTACTCAAGGCACTTGTTCTGCTTGCCCAGCTTTCCTGCTTTGTGCCTCTATTAACTGCTCCTAACACTGAAATGTTTCTCATTCACATGGCTGCGGCAGTAAAAGCCATGTTAGTTCCATAACAAGCTGCTACTGACTCCTCAGGGAGCTCCCAAAGAAACATTTTACTCTGAGATAAATCTGCTTTTCTGCATTCCCTACTGTTTTATTAATAAGGATATTTTCCTGAGAAGGAGATTCTCACATAAAGCCGCCTGCAGCTTCAGCGGCTGCTCCTCCCTGGAGCCCAAATAATGCCTCCTGCTTGCTCAGGATGTTGGGATCCATGTCTGGGTAACAACACACACGTTGCTGCTTTCAGGGCGAGCAGGGGTCAGCAGCATGTCGAAACATACCTGAGAGTATGGCCTTTAGCTCATATGAAACACACCTAATCCAAGGTGTGGTTGGCCCCAAATTTTATTGTATCCAGATTCAAAGGACTCATTTACCACGAGGTGTTATTTTTCCTCACAAACAAAGTTCAGTTAAGCCTTAAGGAATAATTCTAAAGGATGTGCCGGTCAGTATAATCAAGAGTAGCAGAATTGGATTTTTTATATCTGTAACCAAAATCTAGGAAACACTCAATACATCCAATTCAATCTGCAGCCAGAAGTCTGTGACAGGATGAGCTGGGACTAGATGCAGACCTTACAGTGGGTATTTGTAGCAGATTGCTACCTCCTCCCTCAAAATAAAATACCAGTTTTCTCCTGTTCTCTAATCCTAGCTATGAAAGCAGTTTAATTCATGGTCCTAAATTATGGTTGTGAATGATGGTATCGCCAAATATTCTTAATAGCCGTATAAATACACAGAAAAAAGCCCAAAACCAAACAGATGAAAGAAGGGCTGATAATTCAGAAGGATTGAAAAGATGTCTACTTTTCTTCAGAGTTAATTGAGAGCAAAGGCTGTTGCCCCTTTACTGCACAAATTTCAATTAGGCTGACAGCAGAGCTGGTCACAGAAGGCTGAATCTGGCCTGGAACAATTTTTCAAGGAAAATCTTTCCTGTTTCAGTCATTGAACCTTATTAAATCAATTTCATACAATGTTTTAGTCACTGCCTTTCATTCATGCCCAGCTAAAGCTTTTTTATAGCAAGCAGTGACAACAGAGTTTGCATGCTGGAAATAACAAGACTGGCTTTGTCTAGTCACATGCTGCATAAGAGACTGTCCAGAAATTTTCATCCTGTTGTCTGCTGTGTAAAAAGAGGGGCAGCAGGTGCTTCCAGCTCCTTCTCCAAGCAAGGTGCCAGTGCATCCAGGTGAGATGGTGGTATCCAAGTTTTTAGCCCAAGTAAATATTTCACTCAGGATGTTTTGTAACACTTTTCAAAGTGAAGATCACATGTGGCTATGGAAGGACCACCTTGGCTGGCTTTCTTCCTGTGACATTTTTGACATTGCTTGCTAAATGTGGCTTAGCAAAAGAGTGGAGAGGTGCTGAAAGATGGGAGTTGAATGAGGGAGACAAGAAAACTATATATAAAGTAAAGGAAATAAGAATTGGAGGGCAGCTTTCGGGGCAGTTAGGATGTCCCAGATCTGAGCACTACTCCTGTCTCCAGAAATCTCATAAGGCAGGTTATTCAGTAAACTTCCTGGACCAGGAGATAACACCTCTTTTGCGGTGCATTTCTGCTCAAATTTGTATCCATGGTTTGTTGTGTCACCTCTGATTTCTTTTGAGATTCACTTCTCATTCCTTAATCACCTCAAGCACTTAAACCCAGTGAAAATTTGGAGTAAGTCAAGATGTTGAGCTCGGCCTCTCCTGCTGTCTGAAGTTGAAATGAGCCAGCCTCAAGAGCTCCTTGAGTTATCCTTTTTGAGCAGGGTGTCCTGTCAGATTTACACGGAAATTACAGCTGCCTTGATAATTTTTTTTTTCTTCATCTCCCTGTCCCAGCACGTGAGAAATCAGGGATGCAGGCTGACCTCCTGGAGGAAAAGGCATGCTGCCAGGGAAGTAGATCTCAGGTCTTTACAGAGGGAAGTGTCACATTACCAGCTGATTAAACCCGTCTGGCAGAGCCTAAAGCACAAAGCATTGAGCCAGAAGCAGTAATCCAATAACTGTCTTGAGAGGAGCCTGTGCAGCCTTTGGGGTGTTCCCAGGTGAGGCCCTGCAGTGTCTGCAGCCTCAAAGGATAATCCGCTGGGTTTCGTGGATTCCTCTGAGTTTTGGGTGGAGAAGGGTAGTTGCATTTTGCAGAGGGCACTGAGGGGAGGGTTGGTCACACAGCTCAGGGTGTGCTCAGGTGACTGAAAGGCTGGTGGCTCTGACTGGAGTATCTTAGCTCCAGCCACACAGGCAGACTAAGAAGCCCGGAAAACTGCAGCTGGGTAGTGGATTGGTGTTCACATCTCGACACAGGATGGAGGAGCCAGGCCCCTGTGGAGGCTGTGGCTCTTCTCACCCTCTCTCCTGGGTGCCTGTGCCAACAGTTTGTGGTGCTGCGGTGTGGGCCCCTGGAGGGGTTGTGGCACATCCATGAGAATGCCTTGAATATTTTGAGGTTTTGGAGTGGCATTAAATGTCTGTGTTCAGGCAGCTTTCAGTCAGTTTTCAGTCATGCTGGACACGAGATAGGAGTGACTGATGATGCTGGTCCATCCCTGGGCTGTCAGTGCTGCCTCTGCCTGCCTGGGGCTGAGCCACCAGGAAGGAAACAGGGAGCAGACGCTCCACATTAACTGACAGCAGGGGCCCTCCACGGACACTGCAATTATTTCCTTCATTTTCCTTTTTCCTAATTGTAAGATGTGTGATTGCCATGGGGGGACCACCTGCTGTTATACTGTGATTTGAGAAAGCCTTTGAACTTGTTTCTCTTGAGCTTTGGTCACAGAGATGTAAAACAGAAGCAATTAAAACATGGGAGAAGTGAAAAGATCTGGAAGATGGATATGGAAGTCTGGTCAGAGCCAGCTCTGCAGAGGAGATGGAAGAGAAGGAGGGCAGGTTTATCTCTGGAGTGCAGGGCACTTTTCCCCTGAGGCTTGTATGAAGACTTAAACCACACCTGCAGCATCCATGCTGTTTCCAGGCAGAGCAGTTGTGTCTGCAGGACAGGTACAAATGCAAACTCTCCTGGCAGAGCTGCCACTCATCCATGTATCTGAAGCATTTACTTCGTTTCAGTTGCTACTCACAAATGCATGGAAGTGCCAGAATGCACTCACAATTTATTCTCTGTGAGCCTGGAAGACAGAAATTATTCCTGGCAAGGAGTGGCTAGCAGCATTCAGGAAGTTGTAGGAGTAAAGCAGTCTGGTAGGACACACTTCCTGTCCCCCTTTAAGCTTGGTGGATGAAGGGCACCAGAAGTTTCCAACCTTGTCTCCTGGCCTTGGGGAGCCTTGGACTGCCTGGAGGAGCTCATGGGATCAACACTGTCCCCAGGCAGGGCACAACAGCACCTAACAGGGAGATTAAAGCAACAGAGATGTTCATGAAGTGTACCTGGGACCCAACACGAGTGAGTATAACTAAATGAGGGTTTTGAGGGCCAATGCAAAATGTGTCTTTATCAAAAGAAGGGTTTGCTACTGATGTCAGTAGCTTTCAGACCAGGCTTGGGCAGAAGTGCTTGTGCTCACTGAATCATTGCAGGCTGCCTTTATTTGGTGGCCAGCTTCTTTTAGCATAGTTGGATGTCAAAAAAACACATTGCTTTTCCCAGGAGCAGCAGCTGGAATATTGGTTTCAGCTGGGGAGCTCTGTGATGGACTTTATTCAGGGCTTGGGGAGACTGCGAGTTTTGATGTTAGCAGTGATTTAATGATAAAATGGCAGCATGACTTGGGAAGGAGAGACAATTGATCCAGTGAGGCACCCTCACAAATAGCTGTGTCCTGTGTGCTGAGGAGCCAGAGTACTGCTGTCGCTCCAGGTCACTGCCCAGGGCTCAGTCATTTGTCTGAGCAGCAGTGAACAAAAGCACAGATGTAGAAGAAAATCCATCCTCTCTGCCACAGCAGAAAACTAATAATGAAATACTCTCACCCCATCCTTACCCATTGCTCAGGGAGGAGGGAAGGGGTGAAGCCGAATTTTTGAGGAAAATGTTTCCAGGGGAAAGAAGCATCCATGTCCTGCCTTTATCACTTTTCTTGTCTGAGCTTGGAGAAGTCACTTGAAGGTAGTTTCAAGTGAAACTATTCCTGCTGTTCACCAAAGCCAGTGTTTCTTTGAGCTTTTATCATACAAATATGGAACAGAAGAAATTAAAGGGTGGGAATAAGTGTCTGGACACCTTTAAAAGCACAGCCTCTCTCTGTCAGACTTCTTTGCAGTGAAATGGCAGTAGCCACTCTTTCTTTTCATGCAGGTGTTAGGAGATTACACTGATGGTATCCAAGCTGCATTGCCCTGGAACTTCCTTGTTCCGTGTCTGCCCTGCAGCACCAGACAGCACCTCCTAAAGGCCAGTGAGTGAGAAAAGCTTCTCCTGGGCGATTTGGGGAAATGAGTGCAGCTGTTTGTTCACAAAATAGCAGCATTGCAGGTGAGCAGCACTGAGCCACCTGTGCAGGCTCCCTCTGCAATAACTCCAGGTTTCTTCATGTCCTTTCTGGTGCTCTCTATCTAAAAATGATCCTCTATTGGAATAAACTTGTGATATGTAGAAACTATTGCAATGATCCCAGAAGAAACCGCAAACTCCAGATGTGAATTTCTGACTGCTTCCAGTTAAACACACACAATGGATCCATTTTACGTCAGCAGGCATTTGTCAAACCTATCACACTTTATCTTTACCACAGTGTTCTTTTGGGAACCATTAAGACTGCGTGTGTCTCCCAGGGAAAAGGCCACAGGAATCAGATTCAAAATATTTGCATTGCTTGCAGCCAGGGTTCACAGCATGACAAGGGCGTTTCACGCTGCTGGGATTTTGGAGGTATTCGTGTAGCTGTGCCCCAGGTATTGAGCTGGGAATTAAAGACACATCAAGGACAGCAGGTGTCTGGGACCCTGTACTTGTGCTGTGAGGACAGATGGCTCACAGCCACCCCTTCCCTCCTCACTGCTGCCCAGTGTATACTCTGAAAAATAACAACAAAAGAATTGACTTTATGAAAGACAATTGCATTTGTGATGTTTATAGTACAGAGCCTGGTCCTCCTACTTAACTGTATCATGAGTTAATCCATTCATTTCAGTAGCAAAGCCTGCTGCTGAGTTGATTTACACTTCAATAATTCCAGGTTAACTAAGCTACAGTCACTGAGCAATCCCAGTTATAAGAACATTCTTGAGTGCTGGGAGGGAAATAAGACACGGTGGAAGCACAGACACACCTGGCAGACAGTCAGAGCAGTGTGAGCGTTTAGAGACGTTACTGTGAAACAGGAACGTGAGACTGGAAAGAACTTGTGATTGTGTGTCTGCATATTCAGGCTCACAGGTGGGGTGCTGTGGGTTTGTGTCAAAGCAGGAAGTTTGACAAAAGTGCTGATGAAGACCAGGCTACTGTCCCAGTACAGACTAAAAATACATTGCATTTGTCATTGTGAACATTTGCACTTATTAATAGCCAATATTAAAAAATCTCTCTGAGTCCATCTGTTAAAGTGTCTGGCTCAAGCACTGTATGTTCAGGGTAAGTTTATGAAAATTCCTGCCTT
Source organism: Gymnorhina tibicen (assembly GCA_013399875.1). NCBI lineage: Eukaryota > Metazoa > Chordata > Aves > Passeriformes > Artamidae > Gymnorhina > Gymnorhina tibicen. The sequence goes on from VXAZ01007309.1 coordinate 122,481, forward strand.
GGGAAAGATTTTTTGCTGACTTAAAAATGTTAACAGCATTTTTCTGAAATTTGTTAAAAATGTTTTACTTAACTCAGGTTTATACATCATGATCAAATTCTGACTGTAACACCACTGTATTGAGCAGTGGCTGAGGAATATTGAGATCAGAACTGGTTACGAGTGATCCAGCCTTATATTGCCATGGTCAGGACTGTAGCCACCCCTTATCAGTACATCCAGGATTTGAATAAAATAGAGAGATCATGTACCAGGTGAATGATTAATAATGGTGGGTTTGGATAGCCACTTAAGACAGGATAGCACGTGGATACAAGATATATGTGCTGGGAAATCTATAAGAGAAAAGACCCTTACATTTTCCAGCCTGATCACAGGACATCATCATTGTGGGATATAAATCTAGAAGATATAAACAATTATCTCCATGTGAGTGGTGGCTCAGTGTGGAATTGAAGGGGCTGAACAGTGCAGCCCCATGGTGTGACAGAGCCAAAGGGAATCTCTTCTTGTCACCTTCTGCCCTTCTTGCAGTGGAGGGCCAGGACAGCTCCTGCCATTCGGGGTTGGAGGAGCCTGTTGTGGTGCTAAAGCTGCCATCCCTTGTGTTGTTCCAGGCAGCAAATGCATTTGAGGGTGAGCATCCCTTATCAGTCGTTCCCATGCTGGTGACTGGTTTGTCCTGGTGACTGACAGCTGTGGTAATGAGGTTATTGTGAGGAGGCAAGCGGTGCACAGAAATGTTTTTATGTCTTATGGTCTGGGATCTTGGGGGTTTTGTGCCCTGAGAGGCTCTGTCTCTAGCTGGCTGGGCCAGAGCAAAGGGCAGAACACAAAATGACTGTACAAGAAAAATCCCTGTTGCTTTCTCATCTGCATTAGGGGTTAGTTTGTCAAAGTCATTGTAGGGCTGTTTGCTGTAGTATCAAGACAAGTATCGAGTGTTTTTATGTACCTTTGAAGTGAAAATACCTGGGGAGCAATGCAAGTCCATTAGTCCCTATGAACAACTGGTGGTTCACAGATGCTCCATTTCTAGGTAAATCACCTCTGCTGCTCACTCTCTCAATGCTCACTGAACTCTGTTGACTTAACTCCAGGTTTTTACACATCTGGCTTATCTCAGTACAGTGCTGTGCCCCTGGGAGCCTCAAATCTGGGTCTTGGCTTAGACCAGAACAAAATACTGAGGGATCTGACTGGGTCTGGCTGGGCAAGGGTGGCATGGAGGACGAGGGTGTTACTCTGGTTGCAAGGTTTGATCAAAAACTTATCTTTTCTCTTTTATTGTCTGTTTCACTGAGGTGTGGAAGCTTTTTCCAAAGCACCACTTTCAGCATGCAAAAATCTTGTTTCCTTTCTCTCTCTCCACTGAATTTCTCCTTATTATATATCTGTGAGTTGCAAAAAAAAGCCTCAAACCAGCAGTGGCTACAGCAGCTCATGTCTCTCAGGGACAAGATTAAAATCCACCAAAACGAAATGTCATGGAAAGCATTGAGTTGTCATTCTCTGGTGCCACAGAAAATTGACTTGCTGTCTCTTGCTGCTGCAGTACAGAGCTGATGGAAGTACCTGGCTTGCTAGATTTCAGTATGAATGAAGATGGGTGATGAATAGGAACCACAAATCACAAAGGTAAAGGAATGTGCTAAGGGTGATCCAGGTTGGAAATTGGATGATTTTGATGTCTGTACTGAGTCGTTAAGGCTAGAATTCATGTTTCAGATGATAAGACTCTCCCTGTGTAACTTTTAAATTAAAATCTGTATGTTTCTTACTGAGATTGGACTCCCCTCTGTAATATCCAACCATGCCTCTGAAATGCTTTGTAGGCATTACTTACAGGAAGTAGCGGGGGTTTTCCATCTGTACATTAATATTTTAGTGGTTGCTATTTTTTAGCCATATCCAAAAATGAGAATTCTGTTTCTGGATAGAACTGGAGACTGAGCCCATTCCTGACATTCTGCATGATCCAAGATCCTAAACCCAAAGTAGTCCTGAACCAAGCATGCACAAATTTCCCACAGCTGCAGCTTAGACTGAAACCATTTTATGAACATTACTTACTGAAACACGCTTAGCTTGACAATCCAGCTCTCTGCTCACAACTGTGGCAGTGTCTCTCCATCAGAGGGAACTGGAAACATCTCGTTCCTCATCTGGTGAAGCAAAGAGCCAAAAGTGAAAGATAAGGGATGCAGCAGCCGAACGCCACAATGTCACTGAACTGCAGAGCCACAGGAACCAGACCAGTTCATGTCTCTCCTGCATCCATGGAGACCCCGGGACTGCAGGGGCTGGGATGCTGGGGTCTGTCACACTGTGCTGTCACCATGTAGACACAGGTGACAGGGAGATGAAGCTCAGCTGGCAGGGAGGGCCCTGCAGGGGTCGATGCTGGCACTGCCAGAGGTCACAGGTCACTGTGAGACAGCAGAGCCCAGGCAGAGCCACACCTTGACCTGGTGGAAATGGTGGAATTTGGTGGAAATGACCAAACACAGCAAACAGTTCAGCTCCTGCACTTTGCAACCTTCTCATCCCTCTGACAAACAACTCTCCACCTAACGTGGATGGAGAGACCACAGTGCCAGGGGCTGAGCCAAGGCCACCTTGTGCCCATGGGTGTTTTTTCCCTGGTGACAGCCAGTCCCTGGCATTGGTGGCACTGGGATAGATGACCAGCTCTGTTTCAGGAGTCCCATTACTAGGTATGTGCTACATGAAGATGGCACTGGGTTGATAAGACAGAAAAGGTTAATGGTCTCAGATGCAATTTTCCAAACAAATAAAACTTTGATCTGCAATGTAATTTAGATTATCTAAGTCCTACACAGTCTGGGGCCTGAGATGTATCAGGATTCTCAACTAAAAAGCATTTCCTGTGGCACAGTTTGGTGTCTTTCAGGGATAACAAATGAAAAAGGCCTTCTTTTAACTTCCCTGTCCCTCTTCTCCCCAGGTTTTGTTGTCTTTCCTAACTACATTCATCTGCTAAAAAACAGGGCTGGAGACAGGAGCTTGTATTGGGCAGACCTGTGAGCACTTCTGAGGCCTTCTGCAAAAGAGATCATGAGGTGAAGCAGGAAATAATGTCTATGTTGCATTAAAAGTCAACATTTTGACAGAGAAGTTTTCTTTTGAGATAGAAAACTGTCCATTTGAGGACAGAAGAGGAAGGATCAAACATCCTGCAAGTTGTGATCTATCATCATATGGTGCATGGTCAAGTTATCAGTCTAAACACTGTCCTGGATTTGCAAATCTTCATAAGCACAGATGTGCTTTGGGCACAGTGGGCTCATTGTCCCAAGAAAAATTGAAGGGAGGTCTTGAGTGATGTCTTATTATAGAGATGTTGCTGCTAAAAGCAAATTCTCCCAGTGAGTAAGTGCAGATTGTTTCTGTTATTGATTGCCACGGCCTCTGCTTCATTGAGACCACATGGCCCACTTTGTTTTGGTAGCTGTCTTTTATTAAAACTGACAAAGAGGGATCAGAGTTTGAAAAGATGAGTCTTGAGAGTCCCCTGGGCAGCATTTTCATGCTGTAAAGTGATACTGGCATATTTGATCCACAGATGCTTTTAACACAGTGATAAAACAAAAGCTTTCCTTCCCAGGGTGGTCTTTTACACTACAAAGCTTTCAGTTTTTTCCATCCTCAATGGGCCAAGAAGTGGAGAGAACCTGCAATTCTTCCTACCTTACACTGTGCTCTCAGGATCTGGTCGTGTGTTCTAAACTGCTGAGGACATCCCTATGTGTTTAGTTTTCTAAGGTATACTTGGCTGCTTCATCAAAGGTTCCGAATGTGTTTTACATTCACATGGGTTATCTGTACTGGTTTTCAGTGTTCCTGAGACCAGTGGTCAGAAAGTTTTCATCCTTCTTTCTGGTAACCAGCATTTACAGTCCCTAATCCTTTCCTGTTCTTGTACCTGACTTTCTAAGAAGCCAGTCAGAGTTTTATTTGAACACACAAACCTGTTTGGTTTGGGGTTTTTTTTGGCATTATATTTCAAGGTATCTAAAAAAATTTAGATCTGAGACATTTCATACTAGGACCTATCAGGAGTGGAAATGTTTGACCTCAATCTGTCTGTGCAGCAGCTCCTGATCTGTAAAATGGGAATACCATCTTCTCTCATTTTGAAGAGACTTTATGAAGATAAATTAATCGTTGCAGAGCACTCAGATGTCAGAGTGATGAACACCACAGAAAAGCTTGGGGGGAAATAAATAGTTCTGTCTGCAGAGCAGGCTGTTAGTAGTAGCCATAAATAAGACATGAAGCTGCACTTTGATCAAGAGACTAAAGCAGATATTGAATAGTTGCTGATAAGCCGAGCACCAGCCAGTCAGGGTCCTGAACACATCCAGACCAGTGGGAAGTAGTGTGTAATTGTGTGATTAAAGGGATGCGTTAATGCAAGCGAGCAATAGGACCAAAGTGCAGTTGCACCCCTGAGCTCAGTGCAGGTTTGTCTTTGCTTTAGGATGTTCTGTTTTGCAGCCTTGCTGTGAGTGTGTGCCATGAGAGAAATACTAGCCCCTGGTGAGCATGAATTATTCTCATCCTGGCCAGCTGATTCTTTTCCTTTCCTCTGCTAACAAGTTGTGTTACACAAAGTAGGGACTAAAAGCTTAAAAACATGTCATGAAAACATGCTCAGAGCTGAGACTACCAAAAAGTTCTTCAGGCAGCAGCCTGTCTTCTACAGACCATGCAAAGCATAATCCAGCAGATTCATGTGTCGGGGGGGCTGTCAGAACCCCCTGCTCCGTCCACAGCTCCAGGCTCATCTGAGCCCTGGCCAGTTGCTTGCTTGGCTAAAAAAAAAGCACTGAAGCCTCCTATCCTTGCAGCCACGGTGGAGACAGCTGAATAAATGTGATTCTATCTTTCTAGTGCAATATGGAGCCACGTGGCTCCACCTTGCTTTAAGCTCCGAGGTGGCCAAGGGATGCTCACACTTTCCTTGCCAAGGGATGCTCACACTTTCCTTGCCATCTTCTATGCTCTTGTCAGCAAAGTGAATGTCTCCATGCCCTCAGTCTGCAGAGTCCTCCCAGCCCATTTCTAAAGGAGAGGCTACGTATTTTTCACTTGAATTTGCTCATGTAGCCTGTTTTGTTCTACTTTTTTATTATTGGGTATTTTGATAAAGGTTCCTTAGAATAGCTTTTGTGTCTGGCGTATTTTTGTAATGCTTTTGACAAAGGTGCTTTAATCATGGATTCACAGCTACGATTATGAGATGCCTCCAGAGGCATGAAAAACCTAATGGTACAGTTGCAGTGATGAACAAAATATGAACTGCTTTTCAGAGGGGCATGCATATCCTGGTCCATTATGTGGCCTTTGCACTCGCAGCTCTTGACTACTTGTCCCTCTTGAGGGGTTTTGGAGAGGAACACAGAAAATCCCTCCAAACACCTCATTAAGCAACCAAAGCGTAACCTACTGATGGCAGAGAGGCTGCAAGTAGCTCATGTCTGGAAAGAGCAGTGGGTGAGTTCCCTGAAATGTCTTCGTGCTGTAATTGCGTGTCACAGAGTCGGGTCCAACTTCATTACAGGCCCAAGGAATCGATGCTAATGGGCCCTCAGCCAGCCCCGTCCTGCCTTCAGTGCTCTCATCTTGCACAGAGACCTTCTCCGGCGAGCCCTGCGCTTGACCGGAGCTGTTCGATGTGCCTGGCTGCCTGCCCTGCTCCTGAGGAGAGGACACAAGCAATCGCTCTGCTCTAAAGGTCATGGGGAGAGCAGACCCCCATGGTGTAGAGTCTAAATTGCTGCTTCCTTAGTTACTAAAATAAGCCCCTCTGCAGGCACTTTGGGTCTTGTTTTTTGGGAGTAGGAGCAGGGGTTGAGCTGTGCCTGCTGCACCCAGAGCAGTATTCCCCTGCAGCTGTAGTTTGGAGCTGACCTCCTCACCTTGTTCAGGGATGAAGGGATGAGGAGGGCAGGGAAGAAATTGCAGGAAGTTCTGGAAAGGCTCTGCCAGCTGTAAATGCAGCCTGTTCCTGCCCCCTCTGCAGTCTTCAGCTCCCCTGCTCCACACTTGTCCTGTGTTCATCCTATCTCAGCCTCCTCCTGACTTCCCCTTAAAACAAATCATGGGAACAAGTTGTAGTTGTGAGCAAGTTCATTCTGTCCTCTTTTCCCTACCTCAAAGTGTCTTTGCCTGTTCTGATTGCAAGGTCTTTGGGGCAGGGACTGTACGCTCCCTGTGTTTTGGCAGAAACTGCCTTAATTAGGCATCGTTCTTGGTTTGTTCTGTCATAATGAAAGGGATTCATAATAATACTGCAGTAACTCACACCAGTCTTACTGCATTTCCTTCAAAGGAAGCACTCCAAAATAAGATGAGAGTAGATGAGATGGAGATCAGACCAGCTGTAATTACAAGTCTGCGATATCTCATTTTGGAGCAGAGCAGTTACACGCAGTAGTAACTAGGCCGGCTCTTATTGTAGGGGAAAAACCCACACAAAAGATATTTTTACGTAAGTCTCTGTAAAATAGCCACCAATATTCATCAGAGAGAGCATGATTAAAGGCTCTTGAAGCATGATTGGAGTTGCCAGTTTTCATGAGATAATTAAGATGCAGGTTTGGTGTATATATATTCTGGTGATCTCATTATCTTCATTATTAATTAGTCTCTGTTCTTCACATTTCAGCTCCAGTTTCTTGTCATTAGGGTGACTTGCCTGTGAGTGATGCCTTAGTGAGATGCAGAGGAAGGATTCTGCCTCTGGAAGAGAGAGGAGGTGCCAGCCTTTGTTCAGAGCTGCTCCAGAGAAACTGCAGTGCTTTGTACCAGATCAGCAGGTTTCCCTGCCATAAACAATTTCAATAATGTGCCCTGCCCAGTGTTTCCTGGCCAGGAGCCCCTGGTTTCAGCAGGCACTCTGGGTGCTACTGGAAGTCATAGAATCGTGGTATCATAGAATGGTTTGGGTTGGAAAGGACCTTAAAGATCATCATGTTCCAACTCCCTGCCCTGCCTCACCACCCTCACAGGGAAGGGGACAGCAGTGATTGTGATTTAGGCACTCAGTGATATATTCAGCAATCTTCTTCTAATCACCCAAATAAGGAATATTTTTTTCCCAATTGTCTCTGGCATGCTTCTGCAAAGCACCTTTTTCAGGATGCATAGTGTTTGTTTGGGAGATCTGTGGGATCTGGCAGTACCAACCATCCTTTTGCGGATGTAGCCATCTCTTTTCTTTCCTGTGGTAATGAGGATAAAAGTTTACTCTCCATTGACAGCTACTTGTCACCATCCTCAAACCCTGGACAGGACTCACAGGTACTTTGCAGGTACACTTGGTACAAGTAGCATATGGACGGTGGGATTTATGAAAAAACAAGATGAATTAAGGTGGAAACTGAGTGTGAAGGAACGCCCTGCCGTTTTCAGGGTCCAGCTATTATGGCACTGGGTGAGTGTATCCGGCATTGAACGGCTTCCCTCTGAAAAGCAGCGAGTCTGCTGTTGACGGAGTCACAAATACCGTGCTCAGGAGGGTCTGGACGTGCAGAGCCTGCTCACGCAAACCACGCACAAAGCCTGGAGCGTATTTCAGTGTCTGTGGTCATCTGAGCAGTCACTAACCTGCACAAATTCCTCAGCTGCCTGAAATCATGACAGGAGAATAGACTCCAGTCTCAGATGGGAAAAATGTATCACGCAAGCTCTCCTTCCGTGGCGCTGACTCAGTTGAGCTGCAGCTGCACCAAGCGGAAGCTGCTGTCCTGGGCAGACATGCAGACACACTTCCTCTGCACCCTTGCAGCTCTTAGGCATGAAGCACTTAAAGACCTGTGTCACTCCCAAAATTAATCCTCATTCCTTCAAGAGAAGCCAGTGATGGTCACCTGCCCTCCCTCAGCCATGACAGCGTGCTCTGCTTTTCCCTTTGTAGGAAACAAATCATAAGTCATATTAAACAGAAAATTATCACTTTACCATGAAATGTGTAAAAATAAGGTTTTTGTCTCAATGGAGATCAAAGGCAGCTTATAACAATCTCCACTTAATCAGGCTTAGCTTTAATGAAGTGAGAAATGGACCTGTATTATAGCTAGGGTTATTACTTAATAAAGATTTTATACAGTTGCTCCTTAATGAGTAGAGGTTGTCTAAACCCCTTACATTTTCTAGGACCTCTATGAGAAATGCTTCTATCAATGAGAGATTTGTGCCTTCTCAATTATTACTATGTAATAAATGTCAAAGCCCTGGGTAGCAAACTGAGTAGTGCATTCAGCAGGTGTACCACACAGTTGTGCGTATGTTCTTAACATCTATATTATAATATTCATTTTAACTATTGCTACTTTATCTGTTTAATGCTTATTTTACGTTTTTCTCATCACAAGCTGTTGAAAGTAGATCTGTGTCAGGTAATAGTTCTGTAACTGTCAGGTTTCACAATGTCCATAGTAGTGCCTGATCTGTGTACCAATACAAACACTTCTGACTTGCATCTTTCAGGAAACTATTACAAAATGTACTGTGCAGGTACTTATTTCGTGTGTGATTGTTGTTTATTCTGCAGTGCACCCCTGACATACAACTGTCTCTCTCAAATTGAATACTGAAAGGAAAAGCAGATTTTAGAAGTGTCCTATTTAAAAAGCAGTGAAGTTGTCTGTCCCTAAATCTGTCTTGTAGAAATTGTTTTCCCATTAATTTAGATTAATGAACAGGAGGATGTCTGGGAGGTGTTTTTGATTCTTGTTGTACCATTCATTATCAGCTTCCCAGCTTCCCGGGAGAGCTCCCAAACAGGAAGGGTCTGGAGCCCCAGTGCCACCGCAGGGAGCCCAAGGTCTGCTGGGTCCCCTGTGTGCGGGCACCTGCCCCGAGCTGTGCCCTGCTGAGTCCCAGTGACCTCCTTGGACACGTGGGGACGGCAGTCTGTGCTGGCTGAAGCTGCACTTGGCTTTCATCTGTTGCTGTTACACTTTGTTACACTAAACCTAAGGCATCCCCCGCCCTTCTAAAACTACTGTGCTCAGCAGAGACGGAATTCTTTTCATTTTCTTTCAATGAACTGCAAAAAGGGTCAAGTTCAGTGAATTGCTTTAAGCATTGCATATATATAAGAGTTGGGGCTAATTAATTTCTTTCTCTTCTTTTGCTTTTTGAACAGCAATATTTTATACTTAGAAGTCACTGGCTGTGATGAAAATGAGGGCAGGCTCAGGGAATACACGGGACATGAGATGTTACGTGGGTAGATGGGTTTGTGTCTGCCTGCTTTGCTCTGTTTTCTGAGAATTTCCTTATCCCTTGCTTCAAGTAACTTTTGGGCCTCTCTGGAAAATGCCCTGTCTTTGGACACAATAAAGTCCAAAATATTTTAGAAGTATAAAGTACTTAAGTGATCTTTCAGTGATTTAGATTTACAGCATCTCTGTAACTCTATGTATGAGCACTGTTACACAAGTACGCCCCAAAGAGCTTTGCCCCTTTTGAAATACCTGGAAGTAGCTTTAAAGACAGGCTTTGGAATATGGCCAGATCAAATAGCAAGGTAAGGGCTGGGGATTCTTTCCTTTTCCAAGTCTTTCAGTGCCATTACAGTTGGGAGGGAGGTGTTTGTTTGCTGGCTGAATCCTGCAGGATGATGTTTTCTTCCACATGTGACACAGCAGTGACAACTGTGACAGTCAGTAAGGACAGGGTTTGGCTCCCAGATAGGAATTTTATGGAAAATGGGTTTTTTGTATTCTCCCTTCTGCCTTGGAGTCTTCTGCTGCAAAGGCACAGAAACAGATTTTACTTCTTTATTTTTTCTTTATTAGCACAGACAGCACAGTAAACACAGCTCTTATGAGGTGTTGCGAAAAAGGAAGTTACACAACTTCTAAGAAGTGAAGCGAATGTAAAATAACGAAGTCAGTGTGACTGTTCTCAGCCTTTTTGTTTTGCTTCTCATTATCTTGTAACTAAAGGGATTAAAACCAAGGACAAAACAGACATCACTTCCTAACAGGATCTGTTTTGCTTTGACCACACTGAGGGTGCTTTAGCCTGACACCACCATCCCAGGGAGGCCGTACATGTGTTCAGTTGCCACTCTGTTGTAGGAATGAGCGTTCACCAAGCAGGTGAGGCTGTCCCCCGTGAACCCTGATGTCCCCAAAGACTGTCCCTGCCTGGGGACCTGACAGCCCCCAGGGGCTGCACCTGCCACTGCAACCCCTTCACTTATGAGGCATCAGAAACCCAGAATCAGTCTGTAAAAATTCTGTTCCATCTCAGATGTGTTCCTGCAAACTCACCACCTGCAGGAAGATTGTCCATAACCCTGGGGTGGGAAGGCCCTGTCCACCCTGACCTTGAACACTTCCAGGGATGACACATCCACAGCTTCTCTGGGCAAGCTGTGCTGTGTACACACACATAATTATATTACAACATATAAATTACATATAAATATAAAAATAATAAACACATAATTACATACAATTATCTTATATATAATATAAAGTTATATAATATAATATAACATTATATAATATAGAGAGAATTAATCATGTTTTAATCGGGTTTTAAGCCACATTTCATTCCTCAGGAACCCCAGGCATCTTTCCCTCTCACCAGCAATTGCAGATCATTTTAATTACAGATAATTTTGAGCAATACCGCATTATTTTTGAGCAAAACCGGGTGACTCCGACTAAACCCACGAGCGGGGTCGGGCGCGCGTCACTCATATCCACCGGAGCACAACGCCCAACCGCAGACAACCCGTGCGACGGGGACCTTCATGCCGCTGTCCGCCCACTGCCCGGACCCCGCGCTCGGATGTCACCGGTCCCCGGGTACCAAACGCCCGGCCCCGGCCCCTCCGCGTCGCCCGGCAACGGCGGGGCGGGGATGCTCCAACTGTTGCCGCCCCACGGGGCCGCGCCGCCGCCGCCCCCCGCGCTCCGCCCGCCCTCTCTGCGGGGCGGGGACGGGGCGTGCGGACCGCACCGACCTCCCGGCGCCGGGCCAGGTACGGGCAGCCCGGCAGGAGGAGGAGGAGGAGGCGGTGGGAGCCGGCCGGTGTCTCCTGCGGGTGAGGAGGAAGTTTGCGGCGGGGTTTTGGGGGTTTTCC
>VXAZ01007309.1:133690-168218 GCA_013399875.1 Gymnorhina tibicen
CCCTCCGGGGGAACCCGGGCCGGGGCTGCGGCGTGAGGAGAGGGGGATCCGTGGGGGATCTTTGAGGCCGCTCCTCTCCGGTGGGGATCCAGAAGCGAGAGGGGAAAGCATCTCTGGGGTTTTTGGTGCAGTATCGGCGTTTTCGTGAAATGCGTGAAATTCCAGGTAGAGCGAAACCCTGTTGTGGTTTTTTTTTTTTTTTGTTTGCTAAAGGAGGGGATTTTCGCTCCAGAGTTGTGTATGCCGGAAGGTTGGGCTCGCTATGGAAGTGAGCGGGTCCTGGGGATACTGTTACATGGGAAAATCTAAAGCCGTATATGTCTGTCAGCAGCCGTGTGGGGTGAAATGGGGGTGGTGGGGAAGAAGGGGATGTCTTCCTGCATAGCGGAGCCTCATATAGCTCTCAGCTCTGTAACCTGGAGATGCCCAAATATCTGGGATTTAAACCTTTAAAAGGGGAAGAGGAGAAAAAAAAGTACTTTTTAAAGATGAATGCANTTGTTTGCTAAAGGAGGGGATTTTCGCTCCAGAGTTGTGTATGCCGGAAGGTTGGGCTCGCTATGGAAGTGAGCGGGTCCTGGGGATACTGTTACATGGGAAAATCTAAAGCCGTATATGTCTGTCAGCAGCCGTGTGGGGTGAAATGGGGGTGGTGGGGAAGAAGGGGATGTCTTCCTGCATAGCGGAGCCTCATATAGCTCTCAGCTCTGTAACCTGGAGATGCCCAAATATCTGGGATTTAAACCTTTAAAAGGGGAAGAGGAGAAAAAAAAGTACTTTTTAAAGATGAATGCAAGCAGGGGACTTGCTCTGTAATTATTTTCTGCGGCACTGGCGATGTGTTTGGATTGCCATTACTTATTGCTGAGTGTTTTTAATACCCAAATGTGGTTCTGAATGCATTTGCTGGCTCTGGGATGCTGGTGACATAGGCAGAAAAAAATGATTTGTGGTTAGTGTGTGGCTGTCACAACAGCCTGTGCTGGAACTACAGATGCTGCCTGTAGCCCTCGTGTGGGACTAGCATTGCCCTGATGCGGTGGGTGAAGCGGTTCTGCCCCCGATGGGCTTGGCAGCATACGAAAGCAGCTCACAGCAGAGATCTTGTAGATGTGAGCAGTGCCTGGCCTGGAGTTGTTTGTCGTGTCCCTGAAATGGAAAAGGGCAATTGTGCTTTTCTGTTAGGCAGAAGTGACGTGTGGTTAGAGATCCTGGGGCAGGCAGGCTCCCTCCTTGCTCTGTGCTGTGCTGATTTTGAGGTGGTAGTTTAATGTTGCTGCTTTGGTAGTAGCAATATTTTCATTGCTTATGGCAGATTTGTGGGGTTGGTGGCTTTGGGGGCAGAGAGAATGATTTATTCTCGTGTTATTCAGCTGATCTATTGACTTAGGGTAAGGAGGAGGCACAGATGGGAGTAAACTTCTAAAATGGGTTCAGAATAGACTCCCTAAACGTGAACTCCATGGTACCTGTATATTATATTATTATCTGTATACCAGTAAAATTTGTGATTATTTTGATCCCTTTTGCTATGCAATCATAACTGCTTCTGTTGAAAATAGTTTTATTCCATTCGGATGACATGTGAATGGGGGGGGTTGCTCCAGTGATGGGACTGGATTGCCCTTTCCCCACATAAGTTATTTTTCTGTCTGTGACCCTTCTGATTTTTGGGGGAGGTGGGGAATAACTTGGTGTCACCACCAGATATGTGCAGCAGTGTGGAATATTATTCTTACAACTGGGCACAGAAGGAGGTGGAATTTCTATTGGCTGTTTGGCAGTGTCTGCCCAAACTGAGAGGAGCTTGAGCTGTACCCAGCGCGACATGTGGCAGCCTCCAAGCGGTTTTAAAACCTCTTTAATGGGCTTCTTTTAAGTTTGTTATTTGAAGAATTACTGCAAACAGCAGCAAGTCTCCCAGAAGCCACCTGATGTGCAGATGTTTCTCAGCTGTGGTTGCCTTGACAGGGCTCTTACCACCAGGGTGGTTGGGGAATCTTTGCCATGTGCAAAGCCTGCAAAACAAAACACTTCCCATGCCAAAATAGCAGGGGGAATGGAATTGCTTTGCTCCAGTTATTGATTAACCAGTGCTGTTATGTCTGTTGAGCATAGCTTGACTTTAACTTTTTCTTTTAAATATAGTGTCTTAGTGAAATATTTTAAGTGGTTACTAAACTAATCATGGGTTGTTACTGGATTAACCATTATCTAAATATTAATATCTGCAAATGCTCACCATGTTTGGGTAGCTGACCCCTTAAAATCTGAAATGCAGCGTAATAATGTCATTCCTTTTGTTCTTTCTTTAGTCATTTACGTTGATTGCTGCACCAAACATAGGACAGGCTCTGTAAGTGCTTCCTGACAACACAGAACAGAGCTTTGGGCACTGTGTTGCAGCTAACACTGCTGGTTAGTAGTAGGGGGTCTCTGCATATGGCTCTGCTTTGAATTGTGTTTTCAGTGTGCAACCTAATCTTATAAATGATTTCTACTTAGTTCCCATCTGCTTTGTCTGTGCAGGTTCAAGGGTAGAAATATCTCTTGCCTATCTGTATTTTACTGTGTAAATGAAAAAAACCCAGCTTATTGACCAAGCCAGGGTTTATGATCGGTGGGTTCTTAGTTCGTGTTTGTCATGTGTGGAGCTCAATGATGTGCTTGGCAGCCCTTCTGCAATTAAGTGCTTTAACTTCACTATAAGAAGTGAAAAAAAGGAGCAGGTATGTGAGAGCCTTTGTTTAAAAAGAAATAAAATGTCTTTTATAAATACATGGGGAGACTAAAATTTTTTAAAAATCAGTGCTTGCAATCTTTGCTGGGTAAAGGCTGCAATTCCAGTTATTCCTGCAGCAGAAATGCCTTAACCTGTGGTTTGCCCAGCCACCAGCTGAAGAGCGGCCAAGGTCCTGCAGCTCCTTTCTTCTCCTAATGAGGAGCTCTTCAGAGCTACTTCAGTATTTCTTAAACATAAAGTAAATTACCTTTTAGGCTTGTCTGCATTCAGAGTGACCAACGAGCTCTGGGAAGTGTTTCTGTATAAACTACAGCAAAGCCCCACATCCTTCATGCTTTCCCTCTGCTTGCCAACATAAACTACTCATCATCAGGCATGGCTGGATTTCTTACTGTGCTGGAGAAACTCGAGATGTTTCTCTACCTCTTTGGGTCTGAAATTGCTCCCATTGCCCAAGCGTCCCTCCCTGCTGGAGACTGCAGTGTAATCTAAGCCGGGTGGGTGGCAAGACAGAAGTATGAGTTGTGAGGTAAAAATCTTTTCTTTCTTTGTTTTTCTTTAAATAGCTCTATTTTGTGGTGTTTGCTGGAGACCAGGCTTGCAGTAATATAGGAAATAAATGCAAAAATTATAGTTTCCAAATTCCGTGGGGGAAGGGAGTTTGACCAGCGTTCCTGTGAATAATTAGCTTAGACACAGGCAGAACTGTTCCTGCCTGGGTCAGCTTCTTCCTGTTCTTCGCGCTGTTTGTGCCTAATGGTGCTCTGGAGGTGCCAGGAGGTGCCTCCTCCTTCTCCTCACCCAGGGGCTGGGGCAGCGCTAAGTCAGCTCAGGGAACTCTTCACCCACGTGCCTGCAGCACCCGCGGGCAAGTATGATGCAAGGGTTTTGTTATTTGTTGAGTCCCCGACAGGGTGACCTTGAGGCTTGTCAAGGAAAACACGTTGGCGTGTGAGCTCAGCTGTCCCCTGAGCAGCAAACACCAGTGGCAAAGAGCATCCTGTAACTTAGAGCTGGTTAATTAGGAGTCTGAATTGAGAAGTGAGTGCTGAACTCTCTGCTTTAGGCATAAAATAAAAACTTTTTTTTGAAAGCAGCCTCCAGCTCTCTTTGTCACAGCAGGACACTTGTAGGATTGCTTCAAAATAACATGACCATTCCTCTGACTCTTGGTCTTAAGACTGGTCTGTGCTGGGGGGTCTTTGGGGTGCCTTTGACCATGAGCTGCATCTCTGTGTTTGCTGTGTGAGCAATGCTGTGACATCTGGCCGGGGCACGCAAGACACAACCCAGGGCACAGTTTTGGCACCAAATGTTCCTGCCAAAGGAATGGTGAATGCTGCTGCCCACAGTGTGCTGGAGCTGCCCTCACTGGCCCTGCTGGCAGGTTCAGCAGGGGCTGAGCCACAGTCCCAGGCAACAAACCCTGGTAAGAGTTTGACGTTTTCTGTCCTCCCTCCCTGTTACTGCTATTCTGACTTTAAAAATAGAATGAGATTGTCTCATCTCAAGGCAAAGGCTTCTCAAGAGGGTTAATTATGTCACATTTATTATCTGCTCTGCAGATCTTTTTAGGCAAATATGATTTTTTTTTTTAGTTGTATACCAGCTTTTAGAAACCAAGGTCTGCAGCACTCCCACACACAGCACAAAGGTGATGCTGAGTTGCCCACAGCTCATTTCAACATACAGCTGCCTGACCTGGGTGCCCTGTCTGGGAGGAGGGGGTGGCAGGGGGTACCTGCTGTGGGCTGTCCCAGCAGTTCACTGGGTGGGAAGGGCCGTGGTACCAATCTGAGGAGTTCTGGCAGTTTGCACAGTCACAAGCATTTCACCCTAGAAATGTTACCAGAGACTTTTCAGGTAATTAGATCTCTTTTCGCTCTTACTGGAGTGGACACCTCGGGAGTTTCCTGAGTGATGTTTGTGACACACTCGCAGTGTGTCAGCGTGGTGCCACTTCGCACCACTTTTTCTAGATACATGAAAGAAAAAGGAAACTGTCTTGCAGTTCAGAGGTAAAAGTGCCTTAAGCAATGCTGGAACAAGGTGCCAAACGATTTGGTGGGTTTAATTCTGAACTCTGTGGTTGATGTGCTGGCCCCATCCATGCTGAAGGTGATGTACTCTTGTTCCTAACACTGCAGGTTAGGATGTTTTTTCATCTGCAAAGGGATTCTCCTTGCTTTGATGAGCCTCCAGTGATGGCTGATGAGTCTATGATAGTCCAGTAGTGGGAAGCAGTCCAGGGAGTGATGGGACACAACTTCAAAGTAAAGGGAAGAGCTTTTTATTTTTTTGCTTCCTTTAGAGGATCAAATCAGTAGTCTGCTGAAGCCTTTTAATGTTAAAACTTTCAGAGCATAAACAATGACCTGTGAAAAGGAGTGCTTGGATCTGGACCCTGCATATGATGAGGTCTGGCATGTCCATTATGGCCAATTAAAGTGACAGGTAGCAGAGTGTAAATACTCCTGACTCCTGCTGTTCCCTGGCTGGCTCTGGGCTGCACGCAGCCTTTCTGCTCTGCCTTGAAAAAGGCAGGATGTCACTTTGAACTTCCCAGCCAGAGCACAGAGCAGCCTTTCAGAACCCCTGTGCCCTCTGCTCATGTGGTTCAGCAGGAACAGCCCAGAAGCTGAAGCTTGGTCTTCCAGTCCAAACCTGTTGGCCTTGAATTGCACAGTTGTACGAGATACAGATGTTATCCTGCAGAGGAAAGCGAGGCTGGCAGTGCACTGCAGCATGGGCTTGCCCTCTCTCTGGGGACTCTTCACTGCCCTTCCAGGATGCTGTCCAGCGCTCGATCCAAAATCTGGATCTTAGGAGTAATCTTGCCCCTAGAAGTCCCTTCCAATACCCACGACAACGTGTGAAGCTTTGCCTTAAACTGAGCTTCAAATATTAGATTTGAGTAACTAAACAATCACAGGAAGCTATTGCATTGACCAAACTAACTTGTGGCCCTAAAATAGCTTCTTATTTGAGCAGCTTAGTGAAATAACAGTGAATAACAGCGTGCTCTGCACGCTGATCTTGAACTCTGAGAGATTTTATACTCCCAGTTATATGGGGAGACTGGTGTTCTTCCGTGTTCTGCAGCAGGAGACGGAAGCGGTTTCTGTGACTTCCTCCCTCCCCCGTCAGCCTACCTGTGAGCAGTCCTGCTCTCCCCTGTGCACAGCCACAGCAGCCTGGGTGAGAGAGAGAAAGATGTGGGCGAGAGCCAGATGTGGGCAAGAGGGGGCCGGCGGTGGGCAAGAGCCAGATTTAGGTGAGAGAGAGCCGGCCGTGGGCGAGAGCTCCCTCACATCATGGACACAGATGCAAGTGTGTGGTCTCACTTAGTGCTTCTACATTTTCCTCTTCCGTAGTCTCTCCTGTTCCCGTCAGATCAAAGGGTAGATCAGCACCTCCCCACCTCTGCCTGACAACTGAAAAGGAAAGGAAATACGCTGGGGAAAACCTGTTATTTAAAAAAATGTTCATAGCACACTTGGTGTAAATATGCAAATGTTTGTAGAGGAGTGGCTGTTTCTAAAACACATTAGTGAGAAATGCTTCACACCCTTCTTTGTCAGTCGGTAATTAAGAGACTACTTGCCTTCCAATGCAGTGGCTGCTTAAATAAAGATGAGAGAGCCTGGATTTTCTCTTACGATGTAGTGCAACAGTAAGTAACTTTCATCTGAGACCAAGCCTGGCACACCTCGACATGGCACCTCTTCCCTTCCAGTTGTGGTGAAGTGACTTTTCCTGTGCTTTTGTCTGGGAAGAAGGTGGATGGGGAAGGTGCAGCGACTCAGACTTGCATCTGTCCCACAGCAGATTCAGCTTGTCAGAGGGGGTCAGGGGCATGATCCTGGTGAGGGAAGTGCCGTGGCTGATCTGTATATGGCATTTCTTGTTTCTGGTCGTGTGTGATGGGTCCAGCTCTTACTAATCAGATTGCACGGTGGTGGGATACTTGGATCCTCTTTTCTTCCGTGTCTCCTCCAGCATACTGTGAGGCTGTCTGAATGTCAGGGGTGCTGGTGATTTGGCTGTGATGGGAGTGAATTTTAACGAGGCTTGCTCTTCAGCATGAATGTATTGATGTAGCATGTCATGTAGCCTGTCTGTCAGCCAAGTTTCTAGCTTTCAGCTGCTTTTATATGCATATTTTGGAGATTGCTTCCAACCTGGGAAAACCCAGCCAGGTCACTGCAGGGCAAGGCAGAGCTGTATTCCCATACCCACCTAATGCTGACACTGCTTTCCCGCCCCACTAGGATCAGAAGGAATCCATGGGAATCGCTGTCTTCTGGCTCCTGCTTCTGTTTGGGGTGGCTGTTGCAAAGGCAGGCTGGGCTTACTCATCTGCCTTCAATGCAGCCACACAATCGTCTCTTTCGAGGAAGGGAATTCATTAGTTTCTGTGAAGTGGCCTTGGATCTGTGGGCAGCAGGTGCTTCTATAGAGCAAACTGTTGCTGAATATTCAACAGTTGCTATACAAGCGTCTGGCTGGCTGCCTGTGAAGTACTTGGAGTTATCTTGAGCATCCGATTAGAGCACTTAAGGCTTTAAAGCTACCCGCAGCTATGTTGTGTTGGTGGTATTTTAACGTTCAGGGTTGGGTTTTCTTTTTATGAGAATCTTCCAAGATCATAAGCAGCAGCTTTATCTCTTTTGACTCAGCCAACAAAGAAGGGAGCTGCCTAGGAGAATGACAACCCCAGTGATTCATATTCAGAAAGTCGTCAGAACTTCATTCTCTTGCTGGTTTCTGCTAATGACATGTGCACTGGAAACAAATGACTCAGGCTAGAAGCGTCTATTCATCTTTAAACTTCTTAAACTCTCCTTAATCTCAAGTTAGCTCTCTTAAGGCTACCTGAGTAATACTTGTTCTTGCCAGCCTCTAATTTGGTACATGAAATACTGTGGATATCTCAACTATGAAGGAATAATTTGAGAGGCTAATGTATGCAATCAGCCTTTTCTTTTTCTTTTCTCTCTTTTTTCCTGCAGTTTAATTTCCTTAGGTGTGGTCTGTAAGCAGCTTGTGCTAGATGTCATCATTGAAAGTATAGTTCTGTGAGAAACTACGATCACTGAACAATTACAGCTTCAAATAATTTACAGCTTTAGTCAGTAAGGTGTGGATGCCTGTATATTGTTTACTAGCGACGTGCCTAGATTCTGTTGTCTTGTAATAGCTTAACCTGCATTAGTTGTTTTAAAGTTCCTTTGTCTATGCTCTCCTACTGGTTATTTAGGCCACAGAAGGAAAACTTTAAATTAAATGTGTGATTGTGACAGTTGCACTGGAGGCTGGTTTTACCCAGGGAGCTGAAAAGACGCCTGAGTGGTGTTACCCAAGTTCCACGGATCTGCACGAGAGGTACCCATGTGCCAGGAATATTGCATTATCAGGGTGTAGGGATTCCACCCCCCTGAGCTCTCAAAGCTCAGTAGGGGAGCATGTAGTTCCTACCCACATGGAACAGGTGTGCAGGCTAGAGCACAGTGGCTGGCGCTGGTCCTGGCTGCTGTATATCAGCTGAAATTGTGTTACCACCGATTGGAGGTGGACCTTGAGCACTTAAAAGCATGAATTGGCAGCTGCTGGAGCTGAGCCCTCCTGCTCCTGGCACGGTTGTTTGTCGTGCTTGTGGCTTTGAAAGGGCTGAGGTCTTCAGTGAGTGATTTGTCTGCCAGGTGCTCAGAAGAGCAGCTGAGATGTGGTTCCTAAACACCCACTTTGTTTGCATCGGCCAGGTTTGTGAAGAGGGGCATTGGCAACCTGGGATGTGGCATCCGCTCTCCCTCTGTGAGGGAGCAGCTGAGGGGGAGCTCCTCCAAGGAGCTTGGCTGGCCCATGTTCTCTGCTTATCCAGTCCCCATCAGTCCCCATCAGTCCCCGAGCTCCCCACTGCTTGAGGATGGGATCAGCAGAGGGGAGGACCTGCTTCCAGGAGGGGTTCCAGGTCTTGTAGTGAGGCATTTCAGAAGCTGTAAAGTAAAGCGGGTGTTGACGCTTATGATGGGTCATTGCCTCCAAAAACTCATTTCTTTTCTTCTTCCTTTTTTTTTTTTTTCCCCAAGGGGCTTAAAAGTGCAGGAACAGAGGAATTACACTTTAGAAAAGAATCCCTGGCACTGAGCAGGCTGGGCACAGTGCAGTGTGTGCTGTAGGTGTAGATCAGCTGTCCCATACAAGTAAATATGTGAAGGTTGCCAGAAAGTGACAGTGAGAAGTGAGCCTGAGCCCCCAGCCTGTAGAGATGGCACTCCACATTTAATTGATCATGGACTCTTCAAAGAGGACCTCAGCTGCTATTATCAGAAAAAGCAAATGTGTGGTGTTACCTACCGGGAGCAAAAAGGGAGTCTTTCGTGATGCTCTTGACCTTTACTTTCTTGTGTTAATTTGTTTTAATACCAGTGAGGTTTTCCTGCTGTAAAAACTTCCTTAAGCAGAGAGTTCTCCAAGACCTCTGAAAAAGACGTGCTGATTGGGAACTTCAGGGATCCACTGTGTACTCCTTGCCCCTCTTTCCCTCCTGGATCAGACTTTTACCAGCTGGTGCAATTCCGTAATAGCAGTCAGGCTTTATTGCATTAAACTTGTTAAGAAAATAGGAGGTCTGTGCCTGTGGGGCTCAGCGTGGGGGAAGAAATTTCGGGGAAATGCTAGATAAATAAACACTTCTGGGTAGTTCTGAAACATTGTAATTGCTCTTAACAATCTTTGCTTTTTCAACACCTACTGAAAAGGTACTGCTTGTGGTATTTGTAGGTCCCAAGGTACTTTGCAAAGAGCAGCAGTGGCATTGTCCCTGCTTGCTTTGGGAAGGGTGCAAGGTGCAAGTCAGATGTGCTGAAGAACCCGGGGCTGAGGTAGGGCTGGGGCAAGTTCCAGGGCTGGTTTCTGACCTGCCAAACCACAGGCTTGCTGGGGTTGAGGGCTTGTGACTCAGAGCTATAAATTTGATTGCATGAGGCAGCATGGCTTCAATAAATACTACATGGCATAGACCAAGGATAAATCCTTTGGGACATCTCTCAAAGCAATACCTTGGGAAAGTTTCAGGTATAATAAAACTGATGCAGAACAGTGGGAATAGGTTTTTTGAATAGTGCCAAGTGTCTCACTGACGTTACTTGTTAATCTGGAAGACCTGTTGAAACCTCAGCTAGAAAAGCATCCAGGTGTCTGAGTGTGTACCTGGAGTTTCAAACACAGCAGGCAATGCTGTCCTTTTCCCTGCTGGGATATTCATTAGTTAATGAGGTTTGAGCAGGTGGGCTTGTTTTGAATTTCTTTAACCTCCATATGCTAGGAGATTTCACAGTTATATAAATTGGTATTTCAGGAAAAAGGTGGATGATGAGACCTGCATTTCTAATAGGAGTTTCTGCAAATCTTAAAAAGCTGCAGCTTCTGCCTGACTCTTCCTGCTGAAGTGGAAAAGACAATTTGTGTCATCAGCACAGAACATCACTGGTTCTGCAAAAGGGAGTTTGAGCCTCCTTGGCTCCAGCAGAGGAGTGTCCAGAGGCTGTGGGGGTGGACTTGAAGCCGAGCTGTGGCAAGTGGTACCACTGGGCCAGTGTCCCAGCAAACATGCTCACCAGAAGGGCAGGGAGTGCTGGTGATGGTGCCAGTGCCTTGAGATTCCTGGGTGGGATGACAGTTGTGCCTAAACATGAGGTATATCCCTGAATGAAGTGCTCCATTCCTTGTGCCAGTGTTATAAACAACCCAGATCTGGTATGGAAATGAGTTATTAAAATTTACTGAGAACTCAATAAATATCCACAAAGCAAAAGGGGGCAGCGCTGGGAGCGTAGCTGGGTGCCAGAGGCTCGACTACAAAATGGTGCTCTTGCCTTTTATACCCTTGCAACTGCATCAGCCTGATGCATATTTATTAACAGTTTGGCATAGTCTCGCCCCCTTGTCAGTCTTTTGGAAGCCCGCGCTTTTCTGTTGCTGAGGCGTTCGGGGTCCTCATTGGTTGGAGTCCTGTTCATTTTATGGTGGTGTCTTCGAAGTCTGGCTGGCAACAGCTCGTCCTTTGCAAACCCCACAGAACTGACATTGTAACTTAAAAATCACCCAGCCCCCCAAAACCAACCCTTACAACCTGACCACCCCAACAACATTAAACCCTTTAACATACACTATTCTTTTGATATTTCTCTAGGAAAATATCATAATGTTCAACATCACAATTCATAATATAACTCATAATACAACTCACAATTCACACAACATACAGCGAAAGCCAACTCCAACAATTCATTTATAACACCAGTGAACTCAGCTTTAAAAGATTCACTTGCTAGCAGTAGCTCAATGGTCAGGCTGTCTGTTGAGCTTCCAGGTGAGCTTTGGAGTGGAGCTCTGAGTCAGGACTTGCTCTGGAGCTCTGAGTTATTTGTGTCATGCTGGATGGGAGTTGTCAAAGCAGCATTGTGTGGCTGCTTATCAAAGGACAGAGTAAAATCTTAGCCTTTATTTTTTCAATTAAGAATTTTTATTTGTGCCTCAGGGACAAGCAAATAGAACCCGGCTTGTCTTGGCTATTCTTAGTATTCATGGGGCAGGAAGGGGAGGGAGAGGACAAACAGCAAGAGCAAAGAGTTGCAGTAATGAGAATGATGTCTTATTTTAGTTGATACTTAATCAAGACATGTGGTTCCAGGAAGCAGGAACAGATGATTTTGCTTTTTTTTTCCTGCTCTCATACATCTTTGATTATCACCAAGACTTAACCCTAAACAATTTAACACCTGCCAACTCTTTTTTCACCTTACAAATTTTTGTCCATCCTCAAAGACAGAGTAAACTGTTAGGCTTATCTGTTTTGCTTTTGCTTTGTTTAATCTGTAATATTAATCAAAGGACTAACTCTCGGTGACTAATGTATTATCATCTCTCAAAAGATGCCTCATTTTGTTATAAAACGTTGAGGATATTTATTACTTCAAGTGCATTTTGTTTAGTGAGTTAGGGTAAACCTGACTGCACTTCATAGCCGGGTGTTGTGTCCTTCTCTCCTGTGAAGTCAGAGATGGGACTTGAGCCCCTCTGGAACGTACAGGCTACTTTATTGGCTTGCAGGAACTGGCTTTGTAAAGCAGGTCAGCTTTTTGTTTCATGGCTTTTATTCAGTATCACTCTTGCTTACCAGGGCATCCAGAGAGTGTCTTATTGCTTCTCCTGTATCTGCTGAACTGCCTTAAGGGATGATCTGAATTGACTCCCGATTTTCCTTGTGCCAGGGCGGTGAAATCCAGGACTGTGCCTACTTGGACAGCGAAAGCGCCTACAGCGAGTCGGAGCTGTTTCCTGATGAGGACGCGATGACTCTGGCACAGCAGGAGGTTCACCATGAGTCTGACATGGACAGCGCCATCGAGAGCGCCCAGAGCTCGGAGGCCTCGGACGTCTGTCGGAGCGAGGACAAGGACGGGGTGCTCGGTGGCCTCTTCCTGCCTGGTGACAAGTGAGTGGTGCTTTTGCTCCATGGCAGCTCTGCTCCAAGGCGTGTGCCAGAGAGGAAGGAGCCTTTATGTGGCTAATCCCTGCTGAGGGAGGCTGAGGATGGCTGATGGATTTAGAAACTTAACATCCATTTACAACATAAGGGGGATGGATGTCCAGGTCCTCTAAGTGGCTTAGATAGTCTCGGTCCTGGCTCCTTCTGGCACGTTCTGTGAGCACTCACAGGACTTGAATGTTGTGTGTTAAGGTGAAAGCGTTGGGTCTCTCCAGAACAGATCACTGCATTAGCATCCCCCAAAACTTAGGTTCTTCTCTGTTGCCATAAGTTTTATATGCTGGAATTAAAACAAATATTTCCTGCAAAGCAGTTCAGTATGGGGAATGCTGCTGTAGTTTTTTGTACATCTAGTTACCTGATGTTGTGGGCTCTGCTGATCTGCTTTGCAACTTCACATATCAAGTTAATTCTTTGTGTTTCTAATTTTCCATAACCTTTATTGTGCAACAGTAAATTGTGTTTAACACAGGGTGTCCTGGCATGTTCATGTGTAACCATAGTTTGCTGTTAACACCAGTGTCTCTGTAACCCTAACTTGACTCTTCCCAGGTGTGTACCTGGGAGTGCTGGTTAAAGATGACTGGGGGGGAAAAGGACCCAACTTGGTTTAATCCTGCTTTGAACTGAATTTATGCAATACCACAGGACAGAGCTCAGCTGGGCTTGCTTTGTAAGCCTCTGCCTTGTCTTCCCTATTTTTGGCTTGTCATCTTGATTTGTGCCTCTTGAGCTTTGTTCATTGCTAAGGCAGCCTTTCTTCTCTCTCCTGAGCCTCCTTGGATGCTCCCTGTGCTGCCTCATTCCTGCCCTCTCCTGAATTTCTCAGCTAGCTGAGTTCTGGCCTTCTCCCATTTGCCCAAGCAACCTCAGAGACTTCATCAAGATAATTACAGTTTCCATCAGCTCTTTATCAAACTTGTCTCTTTTGCTTGCCATTCCCAGTTCTCCAGAGCCCTATCCTTGTGGTGACTGACTTTTTCCCATGCTGTGTTTGAAATGTTTTTCCTCCCAGCTGTACCAGTCAGGCTCTTGTACCTCCCAGCTGTACCAGTCAGGCTCTTGTAAAGAGGGTGGGCAAGGAATTGTGCCTCCTGTACCCTCCTTCTAGGGCAGACAGGAACTACCAAGAGCTACTGTGCTACTATTGATAGACCTTGGTTCATCCTGTGAGACCTCCTCAGCTTTGGTAAATCTGTGGAGGAAAAACTTTGAAAAGCTTCATGCTTTTGTGTTAAAAGAGGCAATAGAGAGATTTACTTTGGGCAATAGAGAGATGTACTTTGCTGCTTGTTGAAGAAGCAGGTGGGTTGTGTATCAGGTGTGTTGGCCCTCTGAAATCCTGCTCTGAAGAACAGGAGATTACCTTTAAAAACAAACAAAAAAGCACCAAACACTTGAAAGTTCCCTTCAGAAAGTGTGAGAATGAGGAAAATCGGTTGCTTTTTGCAACTCCTTTGCAAATGACTGTGCGATTCCTAGACCTCCAAACCTGGTGGAAGTGTTACAAGGAGCTTCTTCCTAAACTGACTTGGTGTAACTACAATTGAAATACAAACAGCAGTAGGATTGTAAGATCTCCCAAAAGCTTATCAATACACAGTATGTCCGTGACACAGCAGCACTTTATGAATAAATGTTAGTGTGATATGTTGAGCTTCTCAATATTCCCTCAGCCAAGGAGCCTTGTTAGATAAGTTTGATCTATTTCTAGTATGAGTATTCCTATCTTCATCCTTCAGTAGTGTGCCTGGCTTGACTTGCCCTAATTTCTGTTAATGTGAGTTAGATAAATGAGTTGCAGGTTATAAATGGATCTCATCAAAACAGGGGAAACAAAAGAGCGTACATCTGAAATGTTGGCAGGCTTCCTCTGCTACTAATTGCTTTTGGAGGGAAGGGATATGCAAATGATGCTTGCACCATCTACCAAAGGAACACTGGTGCTTCTCTTGTTTACAGCTCACAAGTGGAGTATTACAGGAAGAGGACTCTCCCTGTAGAGACATTGAGAGGCTCAAGGTAGACTCAGAAGAAATTTAGGAGGAAATAGTGTTGCGCTGCTGGAGAACAATGTCACCTGGGAGCTACTGTCCCATGGCTCAGCTGCTGGAGCTGGAGATACAAGCACTGTGCACAGAAGCAAAGGGAGAGAAAAACTTAACCCGATCTGCATAAAGTGCCAGCAGATTCCATCAGCGCCTTGTCTGTACTGCAGAGGCCTTGGATTCTGCTGTAGAAGGAGCAGTTGGGCAATGCCAGGGCCACAATTGAAGCATCTATTTCAGGTCTTCCAGGTGTGTTTTCCACAGGGAGAAGTTTGTTTGTAAGAAATTGTACGTGAATTTACTGGCTTTTCTGTTTGAATGCCTCACCAAGGTGGGAGCTGAGCAAACCTGTGTAAAACACCTGCACTCTGCAGGTGCACTGCGGAGGGCAGTCTGGACTCTGGGCAGGTGAACCCTGTGCACCCTCTGCAGCCACCTTGGTCTGTTTTGTTAGATTTGATGTGCTGAAAACTCTCTGCCAGCTGCTTTCCTGTGGTGCCTGACTCTGCTGATCTGTTTACCTATGTGCCCTCTTTCTCTGAAGTCACAGGGTTCTGCCATTCCCTACCCATTTGACACCATTTTAGGTACTTTTTGGTATTAGACAGCCTTTTCTTGGGGTCCGTATCTCCTCTGAAAGACAGAATTTGTCCTGATGGAAGGAAGGGCAGGAACCCAGCCTCCATTAGGTCATGTCAGTAGCTTTAGTGACTCTCTGGTATGAGGTGAGCTGAGGTTTCTTTCTGACCGCATGGAGGAGAGTGGCTGGAACTCCTGGGGTGTGGGGCAGGGTGTATCTGGATTACTGGGAAACTCTCTGATTGTGGAATAGAGTGACAGCCTCTGTCTCACACATGTTCCTCTCACTATCCCATGCTTTTTGGAGCTCTCTGCATGGTTCCTGCATTCAGAGCAGAAATCCCCATGTGGTCTTCACATGGAAATGGTGGCTGAGGATGATCAAGGTGTGCTCTTTAAAGCGAAATGGTTTGTGTTGATCCAAACTTGTCACCCAGGTACTTTGTTCATAGATTCTCATGCTCTTGTCTCTCAAGGCACTCTATCAGCTGCACATCAGGTACATTTAGCACTTCAGGGGTTTAGCACAAAGTGGGTTACAACTTCAAAGAGGGGGCAGCCTGTGAAGGTGGAAGGTTCCATGTGAGGTGAGGTGCTATCCAAGTCGGCCTTCGAGATATTTTGACCTCTTGTTTCAGATCAAGTCCTCACAACCCTTCTGCAGCATCTGACCTCTCCACTTATTCTACCGCCTCCCTGATCAGTAACGAAGAACAGTTTGAAGACTATGGGGAAGGAGATGATGTGGATTTTACTCCCAGTAGCCCATGCCCTGATGATGAGACCAGAACCAACGCCTACTCTGACCTTGGCTCATCTGTATCTTCCAGGTTGCTCCTTATTCATTAACAAACAATTTTTCATTTTTATTCTTCTCTGACAATACCAGAGTTTACACTGGTTAGATAGACTCACCTTAAAAGCAAAATGTTAATAGATCATTTCCTGCCCTCTAATTGACAGACTGCATTTAATAATAAGAGCTATAGCAAATATGTTGTTTCTGATAACCTCTCTTGGGTTCTGTTGAAATAACTGGGCTGTTTTGCTTGTAGAGATTTCTTTCTACTGCAGACAATAATTCCACAGTTCAGGGCTAGTATTGGAAGGGATCTGCTGCAATGGAAACCAACTTAGCATTATGTACCCACCCTGATACAGGGAAGACTTACAAAAGAGTTGTTTCCCTTTAGTGTTCTGATACTACAAATCCTTAGCACTAATCTGTGAGGGGAACTGCTGCATATGTTCAGGGGGTTATTTGAAACAAGCATCCTGTTGACTCGGAATGTCTTGGAAAGCATAAGCAAGTAGTTGCTGTCTGTTTAGGAGCTAGAAATGCCACAGCGGTGTACTTGCTTTCCACATGTGACCTCAGTCTCTGCAGCTCTTGCATCTTGTGGCCAAGGCAGGTCCAGATTTTACTGTCCTTCCCCAAGCAAGGGAATGGGTGAGCAGGGTTGGGAAGAGCTGAGCATGAAGATTCTCTAGGATTTGTCTACTTGGGATCAATAGCACATGGAGGTCTTGTGCTTCATTGCTAACACAGGACAAGCTCACTGCATCCTTCTGTTCTGCATGCGACCCCCACGTGCTCCCCTCTGTTTCCAGCACTTCTGCAATCCAGCCTGGCCACCTCTGTCATGCATGCAGAGCCAGACCACTCTCCACTGCCCCTTCATGATGATGGCTTGTGTCTTTCATCCCCTCTTTCCTCAGGTTTATGCAGCCCTTTCCATTCTCATTCCTGGGGCTCAGTGCACTTCATGACATGATTGCTCTCATTTATTTGAGTTTATTTTCTCTTTATCATGCCAAGAGATATACTGTTATCTCCTCTTTAGACTTGTGTCCACTTCTCCCTTCCTCCTCATTCCAGGCTTGCTTTCATACTGCCATCTGAGGGGGTTTGTGTGACTTCTTACCAGACCACTCTGTTTTTCATCTTCCTGTCTTTCTCTTGGAGAAAAGACTCTTCAGGTTGCATGCTAGGCTCTAGTGGGAAGATGGGCAAGATGAGAAGGGGACATTGCTGAGGTGGAACATACTCATGTAGCTGCCTTTGCTACGTGCATCACAGTGGACCCCATGTACCTTTTGCTGTTCTTCTGGTCACCCAAACTGATTCTTTCCACTGACACCCAGAAACATCCACGTCCTCTGGAAATCCTCAGCTCAGATAGGTGGACTTGCCCTAAGATTAGCACTGGCCATCATCAGCTCTGAGGTAGATGAGCTGTGGTTAGAGATGGTTCTTCAAGTCCCTCATCTGTGATCCTGACATATAGACACACAATCACAAGGAAAACCTGTTGTGGGTTGGTTACTACAGCCAGTAACATCTCTCCTTTCCTGCAAACAGTGCTGGCCAAACCCCCCGAAAAATGAGACATGTTTATAACAGCGAGTTACTGGATGTTTACTGCTCACAGTGCTGCAAAAAGATAAATCTTCTCAACGATTTGGAAGCCAGGCTGAAAAACTTGAAAGCAAACAGGTAAGCAGCCTATTGCACTGCTTTTGGCAATGCCCCCTTGAAATGGGACTGGCTAATAGCAGGAGGAGAGGGAGAGGGAGCCCTCTCCGTTCCTGTATCCCATTCCATCATACATATGTGTTGTTCTTACACAACGTTAAGAAATTTAGACTTGGATATCTAGCCCAAACCAAAATGCTGCTTTTCATCAGCTATTAAATATTTTTCTGATTTAAGGTGCAGACATCATTACTAAACTCAAATATTTTAACCAATGAGCTCTTTGATTGCAGAGTGAGAGTGATATTTCAAGGAATTTTTCCCAGGAAGTGAGATCTGCTGTGCTGCTTAGTGCAGATCTACAGTTAGCTACTGCTTTCTCCAGGTGGGAAGGAGGGATCTCCAGATCCTTGGCTAATGCACATAACCTTAGATACACCTCTCCTAAAGCTACTGGTCAGCAGAGGTACTTGGCTTCTGTGGGATTTTTTTGTGATGTCAAGGGAACTTGGAAAAATGATTAATCCTATGGCAGAAGTTACTTTTGGAATTCTTTGCAATTTCAGCTTTTTCCTTAGGTTTCTATCTCTGCCACTCCATCACTCCTAAGCTGTGCTGAGCACTTGGAAAGTGCTTCCAACAATCACCTAGAGTTTTTGAAGGGAATTACGTGGTGGGATTTTAGCTCCCCCTAGAAACTGGATGTGAATCCTGCCTGTTGGCATAATCCTTGGGACAGAGCACACTGCAGTGCTGCTCCTCTTGATGCACAGCAGTGTAGAACTTGTCATGAGCAATGTTCCTGCCCTAGCAAAGAGTCTGCCAACATCCAGACCATGACCAACCAGGGCTTTGGGAAGTTTCTGAGGGAGGCTGGATATGCCTGACCAAGAGCTGTGTCTGTGCACACAGAGATGTGACATCCTCATACCGAGAGATGCAGCAGGATATTTTGATCTGGTTCCAGTGCTGTTGTCTGCAGCAAGGGGTCTTCATTTAGATAGCACCTCTCTGGCTGCACAAGGGAGCTGTAAAAGTGGAAAGACCTCAGTTCCTGTGCTGAACTGGGAAGCATTATGGGGAAGGATAAACTAACTGTTCATAAAATCATCTAAAAACTGGGAATCCGGAATAAATGTCCATCACTAACTTAGTGTCCCTTTGTGGTGTTTCTAATGTTAGTTTTGCTCTGATTTACACTGACAAATCTCTGCTAAATATAACACTATTTGCAAATTGACTTATTAATGAAGACAGTAATTTGTGGCTTCACTCATCTTTGTGTTCTTAGTAACTGCAGCTTTTGATTCAGTTGTTAAAGAATATTGTTCACAGAATCATCTTTTGACTTTGAAAAACAGTCAATATTATATTTCATTGTGCAATTAAAATTGAATCAAATAAGTGTTTAATTCCTATATCATTCCTTCTATATCCATGTAGCCCTAACAGGAAAATATCAAGCACAGCTTTTGGAAGGTAAGAGTCTTCAAGTTGTCTATGAATATTTGTGGAATCAGCCCTAACAATTCCATTAGTGGGAGTGGGAGATGAAAGTAGGAATAATTTTAGGAAAACAAAAATTTGCCAAGATAAGTTTTTAAGGGAAGGGGTCTGTGTTTGGGTATGAGTGTTGTGGAATACAGAAGCCCCTGCTAGTCTTGGAGCAGGGCCCTTGAACTGGAAAGAGTTCTGTTAAAAATACAGATACTTTTTGCTTCCTTGTCTCCTAATTTACTCCTATATACTGCTATTATTAACCCTCATAATATGGGCCTTGCTGCTTTTGCCAAAATGTGAAGGAAAGCAAGAGCACCCCTTTAAAAAGGACATACAGAACTGTCATCTTCCTTTGACTGAGTGAACCAGCCCTGGGCTGGGGAGGGCTGTAAGGTTCAAAGACATTTTAGACAATCTCCAGTGTTACATATTCCGACACTATGCTGCAGTGGGAACTACTTGAGATTTCCTTTTTTCTGTTTTTTTTAAAGCTCTTACGATATGAAATTTTCTAGCTTAAATGTACCAACCAATGTGCAATGGTGACCTTATTTTAAATTTCTAATAAGGCAAATACAATACAGTGCATAGTGTGAATAAGACTTAAGTATTTTTTAAACTATGTTAATGCTGGTGGCAGAGCCTATCAAAAGTAACAAAGAACTCACTCCCTAGAACTAATGTCATTGACTGTGCTCAATATGACTTCATTTAGCTACCAGTCTCTTGTAGGACTTGTGCTTAAAGAGTTGTAATTGTCACTGAAATGATTGCATAGATTTTACCATTGGATGTTCAAAGTCTGAAGCCAGACTCTTTGTCCTCCCTCCTCATCAAGCAAAATAATTCTCCTTCTGATCTTTCAGACAACTCTTCCACAACAGTAACTTCAGCAGCAGTAATGGCAGCACAGAAGACTTGTTCAGAGACAGTATAGACTCCTGTGATAATGATATCACTGAAAAGGTGAGACTCTCTGTGCCCTGTGAGTAATGTGCCCAACCAAATCCTGCTGGAGCCCTGCATCAGGGGATGAAGATCTTGCTCAGAATTACCCATGATCTGAAGTAGCTTATTCAAAATGTCCTTGATGTTCCATTACTATTACAACGTTGCTTGGCAGTAATGCAAGAACTGTACAAACACAGATCTAGGCATTGTGTTAGGACTTCTTTATGGTGTATTTGCAGTGATCACCTTCAAGGAACATGCAGGGTCTTGGGAACTCAGAAGTGTGGAGCTTAGTTTCACTGCTGGCTTTGCAGAGAAATATGCCCCCTTTTAAAATGGTAGAGTAGCTAAATGCCAGTTAGGAACAGTGAAGGGGTGTTTGAAGAGAGATTCAAACTCAGATTTTTCTGCTTGCCCTTCCAGGTAACGTACCTAGAGAAGAAGGTGACAGAACTGGAGAATGATAGCCTGACAAATGGTGACCTGAAGAGCAAACTGAAACAAGAGAACACACAGCTGGTTCACAGGTAACAAAGCACAGAGCCACGGTCTCTTCACCATGTCAGAGCAAAGCTAGAGCACAGTTTTGGGGAAGGAATATCTCTACCTGTAGATTATGACCAAGTCTTCTTCCTTTATGCTGACAGATGTAATAAGGCTTCATCTGAGAAGTCCAGGTGGAATAGAGCTGCGTTGCTGAATTTTCAGCAAGAAGAGGCCTCCAAACAAGTGTCTTTGACAGAGATGTTACTGACTTGTGCAGAGAAAACTCTGCTGCTGCAAGAGAGATTACCCCTGGTGGTTGGGGTTTTTTTTCTTGCATGTAGCAAGAGCAGAAGGCTGGGTCTTAGTCCCAGCTTCCTGAGACTGAAAGAATAATAGATGAACTGATAGTACTTAATTCTGTATTTATTAGTAAATATGAGAGATACTGGGAGAGGTTAAATGCCAAGAGAGATGGTGAATTAGAATGAAATAAAGGAGTGGGCAGGAAAGAGAGAAGCAATAAATTTGCACACGTATAAGTACTTCTGAAGCTGTTACTGAAATGAGATCTGATTTCCTTAGAGTTCATGAGCTAGAGGAACTACTGAAAGACCAAGAAACATCAGCAGAACAGACCCTAGAAGAAGAGATAAAGAGACACAGAGAAGCTTACAGCAAGTATGAAAAAGAGAAAGGCACCGAAATTGAACTGCTGAATACAAGGTAACAAACATGTTGGTGCCACCCTGAACAGGGCACAAGGTCTTCTCTTCTTCACTTTTACTTTGCTTGTAAATGTAGGCTGTTCACCAGCAGACAGTGCACAGATGGTGGCAGGTTGGCAGCTCTGTAGAGTAGCTCTGCAGTCACATGTCTAATGCCCAAAAGCTTGGAGGATGCTTTACATTAATGCTTTAATCCACGTGGCCTGTGTAGACAGCTTAGCTGGATATTTGGCATGGAGTCAAGGAGGGAATTGTGACCAGCTCGAGCAAACACTTGTGCCTGCGTTTGTTTTTTCCAGCTTATTTTTTTTCAGATACCTGTTGTTAGGAGCACAAGAATCTGAGGGTCAGTGTAGTATTTTGGGCCCTAAAAACAAACTAGCAAAAGGCTCATGTTAAAAAGTGCTATGATTAGAAAGATTTTCCCTGTTTGGTCTTTCTATCAAGTGCAAGTGAGATGGCTTTTTAGAACACACTATTTTGCATGTCTGCATTCTTGAAAAGGTATTTGCTGCAAGATTTTTGTTATTAACACAGGGTTCAGCAACTGGAAGAAGAAAATGGTGATCTGAAAAGCGCTGTCACACGGCTGAAATCCCAAACAGAGAGATTAGATGAGGTAACAAAAACTCCTGAGTCCTTGAGCAATTTAACAGCAGTTTAGGTAAGAGGAAACTCTTACAGTGCTTGGGCCAGCTTCTTAAATTTTCCTTCCTTAAACAAAATTATTAATGGAATTGGAACATTGGTCACCTTTAGAGGCAGGAATGTCCTGAGACACAAGCCAGTTTATGACCAGCTGTGTCTATATGTTCACGTTGTGAAACTGAGGGTGTTTCCTGCACTTGCCAGCCTGTTCTGAAGTTCCCCGTTTGTTCCAGGAGAGGCAGCGCATGTCAGATAGGTTGGAAGACACAAGTCTGCGACTGAAGGATGAGATGGATTTGTACAAGAGGATGATGGACAAGCTGCGGCAGAACAGGCTGGAATTCAACAAGGAGAGGGAAGCCACACAGGAGGTAAGTATGAAGAGGGATGTAAGACCAGGCAGTCACATCTCATCTTTGTGGAAGCTTAGCTGAGAAAGAATGGCAGACAGGATGAACACTGAGAATACCACATCCAGTGAAGCTATTGCTGGATTGTGTTTCTGTGGAAAGGGTGCCCACAGAGCAATGAATGCTGCAAGAATACTTAATAAGTGGCAATCCCTGACCCAAAGGGTTTACAACTCTTTGAGAACTGTGTGCCCTGACATTTCCGATACTCTGTTTGCAAGGGAAATCATGCTTCTTGGGCATGAAGCTTAGCAGTCAGAACCACTGCCAGCTCTGGGGCAGTTTAGGGGGGCTGTGCTTCCAAAGAAGAGTTAGAGGCTGTATTGTAGGACTGCGGCCTCAACCAGGCTCAGGGAGTGCTTTTGAGTGAGTACAGAGGGGGCTGTTTGCAGAGAGGGCTGCACAGACAAGGCCTGTTTGCTGCCCACAGCTCATCGAAGACCTGAGGAAGGAACTGGAGCACTTGCAGCTGTACAAGCTGGAATGTGAACGTCCTGGACGTGGGAGATGCTCTTCCTCCAGCCTGAGTGAATTCAATGCCAAAACCAGAGAGGTGGAAATGGAGCATGAAATAAAACGGCTGAAGCAGGTGAGCAGGGAAGGGCCTCTCGATCCACATCAAATGTACAGGAATGCCTTGAAAAATGCCTGTAAGTGCAAGCCCAAGCACTCTGCCTTCAGATTTTGTCTCCCCCTTCTCACACAAGCACAAGACCCACATTGCATCTGTGCAGGACTTTTTGCACTGGTAATGTAAATTATGCCACAGGAAAACTCAGGCAGGGAGGCCTTGTCGCTGGAGGTAAGAGTTGCTGTCATCTTGAAGCCTCACTGTATGTCATCCAATCTACCTGTGATGTTAACATACTTATTTTTTAATGAAACCTTGTAGGAAAAACTTAAAAAGCAATGTCTTTTCATCCTTAAATAGGAGAATCAGAAGCTTCGTGACCAAAATGATGATCTTAATGGACAGATTCTAAGTCTCAGTCTTTATGAAGCTAAAAACCTCTTTGCAACACAAACAAAAGCCCAGTCACTGGCTGCTGAAATCGATTCTGCATCGAGAGATGAGGTAATACGCTTTTCTAATCAGGTACTACATCCAAGAATATGCAATTTTCAGTGTAATTAACTGTCAAGGTTGAACTGTCTGAAGTTGACAAATGAACAACAGGAAATTGTGCTTTGCTAGGAGTTCAAGGGTATTAGAAGATTGCCTTAAACCTAACACTGTTTGGTATCCTTACATTATAACTCCCCTGTTTTTCTCTCCAAAATATTGGAATTATTAGACTCTCAGTGAACTATTTTACAGTTCTAACATCTTGTATCTTGCAGAGTAATGTGATAGTATGACATTAATTTCATACAAAAATGGCCATTGCTAGTTACTTTAGTTTTTACTTTCTGTTCTAGATTTAGTTCTAAGTTACTTCAGTAACAAGCTCTCACTTAGATATATATTTGAGCTATATATTCCCTGTAGCAGAGCTGAATTCTTGGAGAAAGTAACTTGTGTACAAATAATAACTTGGTAATGCTTTGAAATATATTTTGGGAGACCCATTTGTATGTGAGCTGAGTCCAGCTGGTGTAGCTTCCTTTGAGCTCCAGGATAGATTGTGAGATCAGGCCAATGGATACATGAGAGCTCCCAGGGAAGAAGACAGGTTAGTGTTGAAGGAGATAAAAAGAATTGCTTGTCCTTGATGCTCTATCTCTTCCAAACAGAACCTCCCATTTCTTCATCAAAAAAAGTCCAGAGACAGAAAAGTCCTTTTTATCCAGTCTGTACTGGACTGACCTGTCAGCCTTAGCTCCTGGGCAGGCTCTTGAAGTGAAGGCCCTTGAATTACGCTTGAGAACTTAATTTCTTGATGAATCAGAGCACTGTGAAGAAAGGCTGTTTAATTGTTGATCTCTAAGTAGGTAAAGGCAAACTGGCTTTTGGTGTTGCTAAGAAAAATCTGACTTTCTCCCTCTCAGTCTCGTGGCTCTGGCTCACGCAAGGAATATCCAGCACTCCCCCTTTAAAGGAGGCAAGTGCCTGAAAGCTGTGACCCAGACTTAGTAAAACCTCACAGACCTGCACAAACTGTTCCCATTGTGCCATTTTTCCCGTATGATCAGAACAAAGGTAAGAATCTGCAGATTCAGGGTGGGACTTCTGTGAAGTCTTATGAAAATGGACAGGCAAATAACATGAGCTTTAGGAGGATATAGGATTCTGACACTCCTTGGCAGCTTTGTCAGTTTGGCATTAAACTTCACTATTCAGAGATAAAAAGCAAAGCAGCCTTCATCTTCAGAGAGGTTGAGGGGCCTTTTACAGCCCAAAAATCTGGTGAAACACAAGTATTTAATATAGAACATAGAATAGCAAGTGGGTTGTTCTTGTGGAGTACGTAGCAGTTGTTTTGGGGTTTTTTTGAGAGAGAGTATGCACATGATCCAGAGGAATCGTATTTTTCCTGGTGCAAAACACTGAAATACTTGTTCTGTTCAGCAGCCTTTCATGCAAACACCTTTAGATTTCAGTAGTTATGAAAACAATTGAGTATCATGAAGCTCTTGCTCTGAGATGAAGCAGTTCATCCATGGTATGGATGCAGGATGGATTGGCATGTTAGATGAGGAACTTGTTTCAAATGACCTGCCAAGAGATCCCTGGAGATGACTGTTCACGACCTTCTTTGATAGCAAAGATCTGTAACATACAGATTGTTTCTAAGATGGATACAGGGAGGAGCTTGAGTTAGAAAACCTGTCACA
This sequence comes from Gymnorhina tibicen, assembly GCA_013399875.1. Lineage (NCBI taxonomy): Eukaryota > Metazoa > Chordata > Aves > Passeriformes > Artamidae > Gymnorhina > Gymnorhina tibicen. Next base: position 158,585 of record VXAZ01007309.1, read on the forward strand.
AAAGCAATTGGTGATCTTGAGCAGGCACTGGTCTCTCTCCTGTCTCAATTTCATGCTATTACATAAACTACTGAGAATATTTCAGGAGTAACGTGGAAATGTTGTGTTTTAGCTCATGGAAGCCCTCAAAGAACAGGAAGAGATAAATTACAGATTGCGACAGTATATGGACAAGATAATTCTGGCAATCCTGGACCACAATCCATCTATCTTGGAAATAAAGAATTGAAGAGAATATGAGAAGGAAAAGCAGCAACTGCCTGATATTTCTGCACATGCCACTGGATCTAAGCAGCACTCTTGATACTGTAAATGAATCTATAAATATATATATATATACACTAGGTGTGAGTGTGGGTGCGCGGGTGTGTTTATATGATGTTTGGTACACTGTTATTTGTCACTGAATTGGCTTGGTTAGACTTTTTCCATGCACTTTCAATACCTGTGATGAGATGGATACTGTATATTAATGTAATAACAATATAACTGGATCATGCTGTTTTAGATACTGGACAAAATGACTCTACCTCTAGTTGTAAAGGTATAAAAAGACAATGGAAACATATGGATGTGGCCCTAACTTTAGGAGCAAGAATTTTTTTCTTCGTTCTTCCAGGAATTTGGGTACCACAAACCAATTGACATACCCAGGTTCAGTTCCTGACTGGTGCTGACTGTGTAATTTCCTATTTGATTTAGTTTTAGTACTTAAACCACACATCAGATTAAAAAAAAAAAAAAACAACAAAAACACAACAAAAGCCAAACTTTGGGAAAAGACACAAAGTAAATGGGAAGAAGAGGAAGATACTGCAGAACTTTTGCTATTTATGAAAAATCACCATCCACTTGTTTGCCACTGTGTTTGCACAAAGTGTTTTTGATGTAAGATCACTTTGGAGCCTGCTTTGGGATGCTCTGAGCCTGCTCTTTAACGTGTGTGCATGTGTGTTTTTTATGCCAGGGTCCCTGTAGCATTGAGGCAAAGAGCTTTTCAAATCTGTTCCCCTATTTTCAGGGGTATATCATGGGCCATTAAGATGAATTCTGGGATCCTGCCCCATCCCCTCACCCTGATTTTAAAGATTTCACTGAAGGAACACATTCTAGTTCTTATCAAAAAAAAGAAACAGAACAACAACAACAACAGAATTTGCATTAAATATTTCACTTCAGGGGGAGGAGGATGACCAGCCCTTGACGTGACGTGCTGAGTTGCTTTCCCACACCAGACAGCTGCACTCCTTTGAGAATGGCATTTTTTGGGCAGGCTGTGCAGAGGAATGGCTGGTTCCTGGCACTGCAGTGGAGGACAGTCTGATATGGAGTGGCTTTTACCTATAGGGCAGGAAAAAGAAAAAGAGCTTGGTCTTGGAGGAGTTGCCAGTCCAGACTGAGCACACACATGCATATCTAAAGCTCTGAGTAGGGAACACATCCTGATTTAGATGAGCAGTTGTGCAGGTGCTTAAGTGTGTGCTGCAACTGCTCCTGGAAGTCAGTGGGACAGAACATTAAGCTTTAAAGTTGAGCGTATGCTTAAATGCTGCCTTAAATAGGGATGACTTCAACATGTGCCTGTGTTCTCCAGAGCTGGATCTATACTGTAGGACTAGGACCTTTTTAATTAATAATGTAGCTTATATAAGGAGCTTATGGAATTGATTGGGTAGTTGAATGCTAAAAACAAATTTTATTCCATGCACTTTTTTTAAAAGTAAAAGTTTCACACTTTGATTCACACCAACTGGCACAGAAAAATAGGCCCGAGTATCTGGCTTTCCCCAGTGCATAGAGATGTTTTTCCTCTATTGAATACATGCCCCAGAAGAATGTTACAGTAGCAATGACTGTGCTTTTCTGTGTATTTCTTGCTGTTGGCAGTGTCTTGCCCGTAGTATTCTCTTGATGTATCTTGGTGTGTATATGTGATGCATTTTTCCTAAATTTGAATACATAAAACTGTATTCAGTTATGGATGTAAATATATTTCTTTTTTCTGCAATCTCTGTGCTCTTGCCTTCAGTGTTACTGGAGTGATGGGAAGCAGGGGATGTACTGAAATCAGGCTTTCTTGAAGGCAAGGAAATAAGAACAGTTTGTTTCTATGTATCTGCATTAGGCAGGTGTAAAGTAAGTGGAAAGAGAGAGGGACCAGAGGAATGACTGTGGAACACAACACCCCAGTGCACAAAGTTCTGCAGCGCTCTGGGGGAAATGGGACAGTCTGGTTCAAACAGTGACATCTCAGGGCTGGGTTCCTGAGGCTCTGGGGTAATCTGGAGGAAAGGATTTAGAGACTCCTTTGCCACCTGGGAATGGTGTAAAATGTAACATTACAGCAGCTTCTGTTTGTGTAGAAGTAGGTGGAACCCCACAGAAACCCCACACATCCGCCTTTCCCACCTGCTGCTGCTTCTGGATGTGCCACCCAGCAGGTGGGAGAGGAACAGTTCAGCCAGCTCGGTGCTTCCTGCCTGCAGGACTCCTCACTTGCACTTTAGTGATGGCATTTCCCTCTGTCTGGTGCTGTCTGTGGGTTGTGCCAGGGACTTAACTCTTTTTACAGGCCACTGAGAACTCTTCCACACTGTCAGGGGGCTGTTGCTAGCCCGCTGTGACAAGCAGGGCTGGGTGACCCAGCAGCCCTGCTTCTGGAGCTGACTGTGTTTGGGAAGTTGCACTGCTGTCCTGCTCTTGTGCAGTGCATTTCAATAAGAGTGAAGCTCTGTTGTAGCTTAGACTGGTGACTGAATATTTTCCCCTAATTATTTTTAAGTAAACTGAACTCGGCTTCAAAATTTTAATGATATAAAGCCCATTCCCATTAGGGTAGAACATCAGCAAATGTTGCGGACTGTTTCACTGAAAGCAAAGCCCATGGATTTGAACAGAAGACATGACTATAGTAATAGCCAAGTTTTTGTGCAGATAATTACATGTAGGAGGTGAATAGTCACTAGTAGTGACAAATAGTTACCAAATCTGGCTAAAATCCCAAAAGGGATATTCTAGCCAAGGGTACCCAGCAGTGGAAATTTCTTAAAACTTGTAGGACTTATTGTTCAGCTCTGTACCCAGCTGGGTTAGTATTTAGAAGCTCTTCCTTGCTCCTGTGTTTGCATTTGAAGAGATGTCTTACCACCATGTTGGTGGTGTTTGTAGCTGTGTTTTCCTTCTGCTCCTGTGGGGCCCTTGGTGTGGTACTGCCATCTGTTACTGTGGAAATCATATCCAGATACTTGCTATGTTTGACAAATAATGTGAGTTGGAGGTGGGAGAGGCATTTCACTGGCAGATACATTTTCCTCTAAGGTATCCACCTCTAAAAATACTAATTAGCAATTGCATTCTTAGACTGAATAACTACAGATATTAGACCAACTTGTCTTGCAATTCAAGCCCTGGAGAACCCTTTTATCCCAGAAAAGAAGTCATCATGTTTTATGACATGCAGGTAATTCGGTAATAAAGGATCACTCGATGGCTCACTGAGGCAGGGAGAAGAGTAATCTGGTACCAGTGTTGCAGAGAGTGCATATTTCGATCAAGTGTCAGACACTGTGGCAGACAGGAGATGCTGCAAACAGGGAGGCACTAATTTTGGTGTCTGTTCTCTGATAAATTTCTTACTTCTTTGCTGTGGACATCCTTTATGTTCTCAGGCTGGCCAGGAAAGTACAGACTGCCTCTGTCAGTGTTACTGTTGGTGGAACAAGGGTCTCCCTTCCCTGGGTGAATAACTTCAGACACAGAAATGTGGTATCATCTCCTGCTAGCAGTACACAAATGCAGTAAACATTCCTGTGTTCTATTTAACCCTTGGGGATGCAAACACGATCCCATGTACTGTATCTTGATCTGTTCTTTGGTTCATTTGACCTTAGATTCTGAAAAGCAAAATGATATTCTGGTCAAACCTGTTGCAAACCACTACAGGTATTTCTGTACAGTGAAAAAATTTACTGGCTTCTGGCTAGAAGCTGCCCTTGGTCAGGCTAGTCCCACACAAGGTACTGCAGAAAAATTACCTCTTTCAAAACTCGCACTTAAAGATTACCTGAAATGTAGTCTCTCAAGATTTTCCTGGTATTGGCTGCTTCCCTCCAGACTTCAGTCTTCAGCTGCTGCCTAGTTCTGATTTCAGAGTGATGCTGATTCAAAACTACTTTGACATCAAAAGAAGATTCTTCAGCTTTTTGAATTGCTTCTATTTAAGACTGAAGCTGTTTGAGAATTTGTCTTGTTTTGAAGTGCAACACTGATGAACTGTAACCATCCCATCTATTTTTAAAGAATTTTTAATATGCAGATATGTAGCAAGTTTCAAAAAAAGCCCAACATCCAATGCACTTTTGTTGCCAACTTTCCTTTCATGGTCTTTGGGAAAAATTTAGATATTTCTCAGCCAGCTCTATAGGGAGTTGAACACAGCATTATTATTCTCGAAGATGTGTATCAACAAATATTTTGCTGTCTGAGTGCAGCAATGCTCCATTTACTTTGGTAGAACTGCATTGGTCTCCAGAGAGGATGTAGACCTACAGTATTTAGGCTCCCTAATCTGGTTTGTAAATGAGGGCTTGGAAGCTGATACATAAACACACATTGTGGGCTGCTACACGAGGCACTGCTCAGTGGTCTGTGCATCATGGTGCCTGTGACATGTGATGTGTCTAAGAACTAGAATTTACAAATAAAAGAATGCTTTTTTTACATTCTTTAATGGCAATGAATATACAGTGGTTTTCTCTTAAAACAAATACTGTATGGTGTGGTCTGAGGGATTTTTTCCCAAGGAAGGAAGGAAGTAGCAGCTGAGCAAACACTTGCCAAATCAGTGGCTTGGCTTATACTGATTTAAGTGAAAACTTGACTCAGACTTCAACTGAGCAGTTTCTGGTGTAAGTAGCAATGCTTATATTCTTGTCAAGTCATTTGTTACTCAAGAAACATTGTCAAGAAGTCATGACAGGTGATGTAACTCAGCTGGTTGGTTTTAAAGGACATAGTTCCACAGTTTGTTCCTTTGCATCTCAGTATTTTTGAATTCAAAATACTGATCCTAGGAGCAGCTTGCTGTTGAAGCATGCATGGGTTTCTACTTAGTGAAACTCTGCATGTACCTTTAGAGCTTGATGAGGATTGCAGTTGATGTAGGTCTGAATTCTGTCATCCTGCATAATGCACTGGGAGTTGCTGCGATGTACAAGACAGTTGTGTCTTTCTGGGACTCTTCCTCAGTGTTCTGTTGACATTTACACTCTTGGTCTTGTCCCCAGCTACTGTCAGGTGTCTGTGTGCCACCTTGGGGCAGCACTTTGAGCAGATGGGAGGGACAAATTCAATATTCTTGGCTTCAGTGCAACTTTAGCTGCCAAGGCAAGAATTTCAGTCCTTTCTTTACACCAGGCCAGTCCTGTCCTTGCCTGTTTTGTGGTTGTAAAACTGGTTGTGTCCCATGTACATGACAAAACGTTGTAGCTGATTCTCATGGTATGCAAGCAGGTAGGGTGAGTAAACCTGAGGCAATCCAGGTGAGGGATCCCTGGGATGTGCCTCAGTTCTGTACAGGTGTCCCACTGCGCACTCTACTGATACACTCTGGGAGGCTCAGCCCTGCAGCTAAGCATGGCCGGTACATCTCAGAGGTCACGGCAGCAGGCTGTGAGGATCTGCAGGCAACATCTGCAGGCAGGGCCACGCTACCATAGTTTGCCACAGTGTGGAGCCAGCTGACAGGGCTCGTGGTGTTCTCTAAACCCTGGGTTTCAGCTTGCTGTCTTCAGTCTGGGGGTTTTGTTCAACTGGGAGAGTAGTACCTGGTCAAACATACAGTTAGAGAGATTACTTTTTACTTAAACTTTAAACCTAAAGAAAACATTAACAAACATGGGCTTCTGCAGTGTAATTTGGACACCTACCCCTGGAATGGAAGTGCTGTGGGTGGAGCAGCTGTGACACCTGAGCTGTGGGCTTTGCCGTCGCTGTTCTGGGCAGTGACACCCTGGAAACCCCTCAGAGCCGCTGTGCCCCGGTGAGGGGTGGCAGATGACTGTTCTGGGGGACACACGGTCACTGTGCAGCTAGTAGCTAGTAAGGGGGGCTGCACGCACTCTTCCACCCAGTGAGGATCTTACACTCCCCAGCATCAGCCCTGTTTTATTTACTACCTTATCCATAGCTAAATTATTCCGGCTTTGGAGAAAGGACATAAGAAGGGGAATCAAGAATTTAGTATCCTGTGAACACTTCAGTATGCTACAGGGCAGTAAATGTTGCACTGATATATGTTTAAATACTGAGACATCTTGAGCATTACTGTAAAATCAGTTGTGAGAGCCATTTGCTTTTCTCTGTTGCACAGACTAGTCACGTTTTTTGCATGGTTACATGTTTTAGTACTTGTGCCTTTTACTTCTCTGTTGCGAGGATACATTTTATTTTCACATTTTATCATCTGGTTTTGGACACTTTTTATATACACTTCTTTGATCATCTGGTTTATTGTAATGTACATGTGTATATATAAAATAGATTTGTATTCATGTGCCTCTGAGATGTAAAAAATACTCATTTTGTACAGGTTTTTTTAGAAGCACTAGGTCATGGTCTAAATTATATAGCAAATGAAATTTAACATAATTAGCAGTTCTTTGTCTTCTTTTAGGAATGTTATGTCAGATGGTTGGTCTCTTGTAAGGCAATGTTGCACACACTCTGCAGATTTATTGTTTTAGTATCGTTATGAGACCAATTCTATCCACTTGTTGGCTTCAGTTAATTCAAAATAATAAAACACTTAATTAAATGTTACAGTCATGACTTGGCGATTATAGTTTTTATTTCCATTAAAGCCAATTTGCTTCTTTTTGTACTTGAAATGGACACCAGACCAAAACCTCATTTGAACACATTGCCCATTTCAGGTTAACTTCCATTTTGGGATTATTTTTGTGGGATCAGGCAAGTGATTTATTTTGCCTGTTGAAATGGAAAGAGAAACAGCATTACCACTTCATAGACTCTCCATCTTAGAGTGCCTAAAATGCTTTAGTTACTCTTTCTCTTTCCTCCCTGGCTTCTGTGGTAGTATTTCCTAAGGACAGACCCTGGATCTGCATGACTGGAGATCTTCCTCTTGAAGATGTGAGAGATTGGGTGTCTTGCTCTTCACATTTTGGCAAATGCTGAATAAACTCCTTCCCTTGGGGTTTGTAGCACAGCACTGTCCCGCAGGATTTGGGAAGCTGTGTAGATGCATTGTGAGCTTGGACATCTGCAAATTTGTCAAACAGGGACTTGGTCCTAGAGGTGTCCTTCCCTCCCTCCAGCCTCTTCTCAAGCTGGTGGTTTCATTTCTGGAGTGTTGAGCCTGCTCATCTGGTGAGATCCTCAAATTGTTCCCTCTCTCACACCTTGTGGTTTATCAATACCCTGCTCACCAGCCCCCAGACACAGTGAGATGATAAACTGTGGTAAGTCTCAAGGAAGAAATCATCAATATCCCCTGAATCTTCCAAAAAACAAAGTTTTGGTCTGTAAAAGAATATGTTCAACTCTCATGGAGCAGAGTAAATAAGTAATTTTTTTTAAATTGAATTTGGCACCCATTTCACAGAATATAAAGCTGCCTTAGAAGCAAGGAGGTGGTTTCATTTTTTATTTCAAAGGCTGCTTGGTATGAAAATGAGAAAAGTTCACTTGCTCCATTGTTACTGAAAAAAAGCAGCCAGCAAAAGTGGCATATCACTATTTTTAATCTCATTCTGTAATTTATAACATCAGTGAAGTGACGTCAGTACTGTTGCAATGTGCCATTACACTATTTTCTCTGTATTTTCTTGAAATACTTTCTGGGGACAATAAAGCTGTCCTTGCTGATGTGGATCCTTCAGGTAGCTGTAATGTACAATCAGATATGTAAATAAATTACTTGCTTTCCCTGCATGACTAAAATGTTGTCTGTGGTGGGTGACTGATTCAATGTCCCTCCTTACCTTCCTCCCTGGTCCACCTCTATTTCTGTGCTTCATTTAAAGAAGGATAGCCCAGTTCTGTTCTCACCTGCCCAAACACCAGCTTCATTAACTTTGGATAAGTTACACAAATGGCACCAGGGAAGGAGTTTGCTCAGTACATGCCTTACCTGACATCCTTAGCTGTGTTAAATTTCCAAGCCAAAGCTTCACAGGACCAACCCATTAATCTCTCCACCAACAACGCTGCCCTTCTCAGTTGATGGGAACTCCTGCTGGGAGCTGTTTGCTGCTGGCTCCAGCTTTTTAATGTGACTTAAATATAATTATTTACTGACCCATGTAGCTAATGAGATGTGCTGTGGCTCCTTCCTTGAGGAGCAGTGAGCTGTTTGTGGGGAGGGCACAGCCTGGAGCTGTGTCCTGCGGGGATCTGGTGTGGGCACAGTCTGACCTGGCATGGCCAGCAATGACCACCCCAGGGCATGTGCTGAGAGGAGTTTCACTTAAACCGAAGGCAACAGCTTCTCTGGGAGAGTCCTGAGGGAAAACTGTGCCATGGGCAGCTCCTGGGAGAGGCTGAGGCTCCCAGGTGTACCTGTAAGGGCCATCTTGGGAGCAGCACCACAAGGTTTGTCCGTGAGGGACCAGGACAGTGCTAGGACATCTCTGGCCGCGACTGGAAGCTGGGACCTGTCATGGGTGCCATGTGTGCAGACCAGAGGAGACCCTCAGCCTGATGTGGGCTCAAGCCAGGACTCACTATATCCCCATGGCCGGTGGAACAGGCTCTGCATGAGGCACAATGGTGGAAGACACACCCAGGACCTGCATGACCGACAGTCTGAGGTAATTTTTTTCTTTTAATCTCCTGCTTGAGCCACCAGACCTGCTGGCCTCTTCTCTGGGTTTTATTTTAACTGCTGGAGTCAAAAGAGTAACAAGTGAGGAGCAGCTTAGGTTCCAGGCTGCTTTTTGCAAGATCTGTGTGGAGTGAGGGGAGTGCAACGTGGGCAGGTCCCTCAGGGGCAGCCGGTCCTGAGCTGGTGTCTGTGGGCACATTGCCCAAAAGAGGGGTCCATTGCTTTGGAGAAATGCTGCTGACAGAGGTGTAGACACTGTCAGCCCAGAGAAATGCTGGGTGCTCCTTACTTGGGAAAAACTGAGCCTTTTTGTTGTATGCTGGGGACACTCCAGGGTGAGGTGTCCCCTCAAGCAGCCCAGTGCAGTTCCCTGCCCTGTCCTACCTGCCCAGCAGCATCTCAGATGAAACCATCAGGGCTGGCCTGGGAATGCCAGCAAAGCCCAGCCTGACATAGCCACAGGGCGCAGGTGGCTCAGGGATGTGTTTCCACTGGGGATTTAGTGGGTTTGAAGTTTGACTCCTGAAAAGCTCCCGCTTCCACCCCCAGCCTGCTCCTCAGGTGTCACTCGTCCTTGGGTGTTGGAGGTTAGAGTTTTTCCTTTTGTTTTCTTAGGGAATTTGCTCCGATTTTGTTGCTAAGAGTCAATAACGACCGGGTACTTAAGAGAGACAAAAGAAGTTTCCCCGGGAAGGGTGCGGCTGGCTACTCTCTCATCTGAGGGTTTCTCGTGGAGGGGCAGAGATACCGAGAGAGGGTATCTCTCGGGGCTGGGAGGAAGGGGGCTGG
>VXAZ01007329.1:0-27739 GCA_013399875.1 Gymnorhina tibicen
ATTACAAATGATAAAGAATTGTCAAAAATTTTCCAAAGAATCTAAAAACATCATTCATTTGTGCCTATTAAGTGTGGTAATATCACACATGTGACATTTACAACACCAAGTTCAGGATCAAGACCTGTGATGTGAAAGTACTGGGCTCATTGGGAAAAAGGGTTTCCTTCCACCAGAGTTAAGAATTCCATCATTTGCCCCTTTATTTTGCAGAGTAAAACACAGGAGAACTCACATGGTTGAGGAGGCAAAAGAATAACCTGCAGAGATGAGCTGTTGGAATACAGTTTCAAGAAGGGCTGAAATGTTGACATAGCTCCGATTTAACCTGGGAAATGGCAAGAGGAAATAATGGTCAATATTCCAGTGGAGGAGGCAGGGTTAGATGTGCAATTGGGAAGGAATTGTTCCCTGTGAGGGTGGGCAGGCCCTGGCACAGGATGCCCAGAGAAGCTGAGGCTGCCCCTGGATCCCTGGAAGTGTCCAAGGTCAGGCTGGATGGGGCTTGGAGCAGCCTGGTATATTAGAAGGTGTCCCTGCCCACGGGAAAGGGTGGCACTGGATGGGCTTTAATGTCCTTTCCACCCCACACCATTCTGGGATTCTATGATTCCATAAAACACAAATTTTTAGACTTTTTCCAGGCTTCCAAATGAGTTTTGCCCACACATGTTTCTATCTCACTGGCAGTATCAGAGAAGATATTTTACAGTCCACAAGCTTTACTTAACCCCCAAATTGAGAAGTCATGTTGATTCACTAAATTCAAACAATGACTTGCATTTCTGAGGAAAATACATCTTTAACTTGTGCAAAAAGAGGTTTAATGGTAAACTTACATTTTTCATGGATTTTCCTGACCTATTTCACTGTTTTCAGATACATTAAATGTTTTTTCTGATTTTTGCAGTATTTACATATCTGGCCCTTACCAACATACACACCAAGGTTGTTGAGTGTTCTCTCCATATAGGCTGATATCCTTTTTATCTGTTATTCCCATTTTCCCATATAGAGCCCCTGGGAATTTTTTCCAATCATGCAGAGATTTTAAACTCTGATACCACAGAGTAATTTTGCTCTTTGTGTATGTATTTTTAAAAATACATATTGCAGGCATTTAAAAATATAAATTAGGGAAATGCTCTTGAAGTTCAATCTTAAAGCTGTAACTAGGAAAATTATTAAATTAGACCACTGTAATTTAGTTAATAATCCCGCTACATTTTCTTAACATAAACTTGATAGCTGCTTTCCAGTTATATTTTAGTCTCTCTCTCCCCTTGATTAAATATTATGCAGCAGCATACAGCAGTGCAAAACTCTGAGTTGTAATGATAATTATAATTCATTAAATATTGATCAAATTAAATCTAGAATTGCTTGGATGTCATTCATTTGCTAAGTACAAAATAAAATCCTATAACGTGCAAATAACTTAGTAGTTGTGTACATAAACTAATAGCATGAAAATATGCATGGTAATAATCTCAGTAAGGAAAGTAGTTTTTCTTAAATTAAAACTGTAATTTGATCAAGATGATTATCCCTGCCCCTGCCCTTGAAAGGCTGCCATTTGACTGCTGTCACCAGCAGCACAATTCAGAATGCAAAATTACATTCTTATTTCTTTTTAAATCACATAGAAGTTTCATCAGCACTTTGGAGCTGATAAGTGCATACCAAACATCTGAGTTTTGCAGACAAGGAACATTTAATAAAAAAAACCGTTCCACTTTCAGGTACCAACTCTCACATTTTTAAGCAATAACACAGAGTTGTTTGGGTGGAAGGAACCTTGAAACTCATCCCATCCCACCCCTTGCCAGGGACACCTTCCACTAGCCCAGGGTGCTCCAAGCCCCATCCAACCTGGCCTTGGACACTTCCAGGGATCCAGGGGCAGCCACAGCTTCTCTGGGCACCCTGTGCCAGGGCCTCCCCACCCTCACACCCAAGAATTCCTTCCCAGTAATAATCTTCACAATTTCTTGGTGCTATTTGGGTTTCTACACTACTGGTATTCTAAAGGGTTGGAGGCACAGCTTCAGTGCCTCACACAGGATCTTCTCCAGGTGTTGTCCTACTCCATTCCTCATCCAAATCACTTCCATCACTCCGGCCACGAGGACAGCACCGGCATTCCCACGGGATTTACCAAACAGTGAAAGCGTCCCAGCAGGACTCCCAGGAAAGCAGAGCCATCCATACAGTGGCATTTGGCTAGGCAGGTCCAGGAGGTTGGTGCTGCTTTCTGCTCAGGATTTTTACCCTTATTTGTAAAGGTGCTTATTCAGGGATGTGGAGCATGTTTGCCTTGATGTTTGGGACAGGATCCTTTGAGCATTTGATGCTGCCTTAGCTGCTTCTTGCACTCCTGGGATGCTCAGACATGGCACAAGACCCTGAATACTCTGAGCCCAGACCATTCACCTTTATGTTTCCTTCCCAGGCAGTTCAAATCCATGTTCCCTGGGCCTCCAGCAAGGGCCATCTGCTCTGCCTGGCATCAGGACAGGTCCCTCTTCCCCTGGTCTCCACAGCATTCCAGCAGGCAGTGAGCCTGCTCTCCAACCCTGCATGGAAAGGACAAGGTGTCTAAGAACTTTTGGAAAGGAGCTTGATGTATGAAAGCTCTTAAATGTCCCTGAAAAGTTCTGTTGGCCTTTTTCCTTCAGTCAGGCTCAGTTATTTTGGCCTTGGTTCAATAGATTTTTGAATTCACTCAAAACCTCAAGAAAATGCATCACAAACAACCCAAAATACAGGTTATTTTGGAGCTTGCTTTTTCTCCCTGAGTAAGGATAAGTGTGAGGTTTAAAGGAAAAGCAGCTGTTGGATTTCAAAGGGAGCCAGATGTTCAGGGATGCTTTGCCAGCACCTGGTGTAGGGACAGTTGGTACCTCAGTAAAAATGCTGTAGAGATTTCATTTCCATGGCAAGTTACCCACAACTGGGCCATGCCCAGGAATGGTTGTTAGCTTTGTCAGGCTGAGGGAATCGTGAGGAATGGCAGTACTGCAGGAAGGAGGAGGAACCCTGGCAGCAGAGGGACTGGCAGGGCTGAGCAGCACCAGTAGGGAACACCAGTAGTAGGGAAGGTGAGTGATCCACACACTGGTGTGGAAAGTGAAAGAATTTTGTAAGGGACAGAAGCTGGAGAGCGGGAATGACAAGTACACACACAGTTACAGGGAGCTGCTGAGAGCAAAATGCACCATTATTTGGCCAAAGAGCAGCTCTGTCTGGTGAAATCTCTTTCTGGCAGCCTACAGCTCTTGAAACTCAGCAATTTCCTACATTTTCCCTGTGTTTCATCAAGAGACATGTAAAGAATCATCAATTCTTGTCATCAGCTCTGTGTGTGCAGCAGAGCACAGACTGGCAAGATCCACAAACCTTCCACATCTGGAGACAAACCTGAGCATCCACAATCGATTTTAACACTGTGTTAACAGTCAATACAGGAAGAGGAATAAGGGGCAGCAAGAAAGAAATGTTTACATGAGGAATTGTTTTAACGAACTAAATCAATTGGTCATATCACAAAATTTCACTGAGATGTGACTCTGTCAAATTTGACATATGTGCTTCGAGCGAGCCAGAGGAGGAGTGAGAGGGTAACAGCAACAAAGAGGCACCAGAGCAGATACCTGTGCAATGACTAGAGCAGGACTGGTTTACTTTCTAGACAGAAATTTATATGAACAAGCAGCAACCTGACCTGTTTTTCAGAACAATAGTCTGTAACAGCAGAAAAGGGAGGATTTATTCTCCCTGAGCAATGTAATTTCTGAGAGTTAATGCACCTCAGCACTTATGGGCTGCTGCTTCTTTGGCAGACCAGACAGCAAAGCCAGCAATGCTCAAAAGTTTGCTGCAGTTAGATCAATAAATACCCTGAAGGAGATGGGTATCAGTCCTTGTGCACCAGGGTTCACTCGCTTGGAGGTAAAGCAGATAAATAATTACTGACTGTGTCGGCTACGTGATCCTTAAAGTGGCTGAGAAAGAGTGAGAGACTCACAGGAAAACTGAGTTACACTAGCTAAAATCTAGTACTTGTTTCAAAGAAAAAAGTTTACAAAAAGACTACAAATCAGGGTGGAATGTCTCTGATTCATTGGAAATTCTGGAGTTCATACCAGAGGCAGTGCCTGAAACAAGCCCCTCTCTCCAGTGCCAAGCGCAGGCTCTGCCCTAAGTTAAAGATGTTTTGGTTCATACCCTAGAAGTCTGGATTTCAGCTCAAAACAGGCTCTCCTTGCTCTTTGGGAGGAGTTCGTGCCTCTTCCAGCCTTGGGATGGCTCTAAGGGAATAAAAGGAAATTTGGGCGTCCGTCCCTCCTGGTTGGCAGCGTGGCAGACAGGCACTTTTATGCAGTGTTAAATTTTCACAACCCTGTTGTATTTCTTTCCTCCCTCTGTGAAATGATGACACCCATAAAAACTTGGATTGAAAGATTATCTAGAATTATTACAGAAAAATATAATTCAAGGGAAAAAATGGAGTACTAGCAATGTATAGCAAACCTCGTAATGAAAACAAGATGATGTTTTCACTGAGACTGCCAATCAATTTCTTAATATTAATTACTTTTCCACATTCTTATTAATTTTAAAGATCATATCTTGGATGTAGCTACTTAGAAATATTTGGATTTATGTCATAATGTCCTAAAAGCTGTAGCTGGAGTCACTATAACAAAATATACCTTGATGCACAATTAAATTTAATTTTATTGTTCACATATAAATAGCAGATTACTATTGCAAATAAATAGTGGATTTTTAATAAATTCAAGACTGCAGCTTGTCTTTGTTCTCACACATTTTAGTTGCTGGGCAGTTATTTTTTAGTTTCATTATATGCAATGGGAAACAGAATGCCTGACAGAAATGAAACTTCATTAAACCAGATTATTTTAGTGGGCTGAGCTACAGGGTTTAATTCTTATTTACATCGGGGTCTGTTCATATTGCACTGGCAATAGATGCAATAAGCACTATATCAGACCCTCAAATACTCGTGTAAATTAGACACAAACTACAGGCCTGCTTGATGTGGGGGTAAATCATCAATCAAAATTAGATTAGAAACCGAAAATCTCGTTTGTGTTAAAAAGTCTTTAGATAATAGAGGCTCAGGCAATGGCTTGTAATCAGGGAAATTATCATGTTCTATATTGGGAAAATGGACAAAAGACAAAAAACTTCAGCTGGCAGGGTGTACTTAAGGAAAGATCCCATCTTTACCAGCCTTGTTTAAGCAAATGAACCAGCAAATTCTGTGAAAGAAATACTGGTGCAATCAGTACAAAAGCAAATATTTTCCATCAAAAACCAAGACCAAGTTTTAGCTACCAAAACTCTCCTTTAAAACAGCTCGCCCCTCTCTCCTGGTGCTGGTGGCCCAAGGCCACCCCCTGCCCACGTGTCCCCAGGGAGAACCAAAGCACCCAGATTTGAGACTGAAATAGAGATTTTGGGGGGGGTTAAAGTCACAGAAACTGGCCAGACTGAGAGAGGAAGTCTGGCACAAGTTGTAGCCCACAAGGTGGAAAGGTTTAGGAGCAGCTTAGAGCAAGGCTGGGTTCAATTTCCCCAAGGGCCTTGAAGGTTTGGAGCTGAGTGAGGATGTACCAGAAATGCATCAATGCACATAATTTAGAGGATTGATCAGTGTGACACACAGATGGAGGAGTCCTCATTGCATGCCAATAAGGAAGGAAAGCCTGCTAATAAATTTGCATACTAGGAATGATATTCCTTTTAATTTCCATGTTACTTTGAAACTATATGAAAAAATTCTCTATCCAAACTCTATCATACTCTTTTAGACACGGAAACCTATGCAAAGGTTATAGCTTACCTTTCACAGAGTTTATTAGCTGTGCAGCCATTCATTTTTTAGGATTTTTTCCAACTGATCTTGTGAATAAGATAATAACAAGCTAGATCACAAAAAACCCAGTCTACTTCTACCTGTCTACAAAACCGTGAAATATTTTCAAATGTATTATCTGGATATGCTCAACCTACTCCAATATTTATTTTAGGATTTTAAATGCTACTAATGGCATAATAAATGCTCCACAATTTTCTGTTACTTCCTCTACTGCCAGACAAGAGGGAAAAATAAAGAGGCCTCAGTGAAGAAACCTTATTTTAAAGGTCACCTTTATTATGGCACAGATTATCTCCCCAGGTTATCAATGTTCAACATCACTGTTTTGATTAAACATCATTCTAACCTGCCACGACTATAAAACAACCTTTCCCCAGCCATCTTTCTGTGGGTAATAGACAGAAATTCTTAAATATAATTAATGGCTAGGTATAACCATCCATTTTATCCGGGTTTTCCAAAGCCACGGTGCTGTGGCACAGAGGTTGATACATGGGTGCCAGTGATGGTAAGTAATCATTTATGTCCTGGGAAAGTGGTGTTTTCTGTTTTTCATTCACTGCAGCCTGAGAGTCTAATGGCAGACAGGTAATCTAACACCCATTAAAAGTGTAAATTATGTAGTCATTTACAGATGGGAAACAGTAGACAAATCTGTTAAGCACTTTGCTGAGACCATCATTTGAAAGCCACAACATTATCAAACCTTTACACAGCTAGTGCCTTCAAACCCAGCACTGTAAATTTGTTAATGCTGTCAAAGCCAGTTTATTCCACACTGCTTTATCTGTCAGGGGCAAATGTTTACATTATCACTCCTTTTGAGACATCCCTTTATGTTCCCCTTGTAGTAGAGAACAGAAATATCAAAGATTTTAGCACTTTTCAAAAGAAGAAGAAAAAAAACCCAAACAGATTTTTCAGTTTTCTCTCCATTAGCAAGTTCATTTTGAATTCTGACAGAGGAAGGCTCAGTGATTTAAATAACATTTCAATCATTAATCACTCAAAATTATGGCTAAGAGAATTGAGAGTCACAGGAGAAGGAATCAGGCTGTAGCTGAAGCAGCTCCACAATTCAGTAAAACACTCATGCGTCAAGGGGAACATTTGGGAACTGTTATTGCTTCCATTTTATAGCTGTTTCTCCAACACATTGTTTGAAATTTATACCTAGATGGATTTAGCAAGGTTTCTAATCCTTATGTAAGCTGGATAAATACAAGAATGTTTAAAATGTTTAAAAGTTTTTCAAATTATGCTACTTTTTCAGCAACCATTAAAAACCTGAAGAGGTGGTCATTCCTTCCAGTGTATCACTGCTAGCTGGAAAAAAAATTTGGAATAAAAAAAAAGTTATCTGATTCATCTGGTACAGGGCGTTGAGAGACAGGAAATGATAATTCTGTGCCAAAGCTGTGACTGCGGTCAGCTTGGGCATCTCTAGCCTGGCCCGATTTGTCCACGCAAAGATCCCCCCGTTGTTAAGGGCCAGCTCTGCTCCTTCCTCCTCTCCGACCAGACAAGCTATGGCCTAGTAGGTTATCATTTTCTCATTTAACTAATATCCAGCTTTTTCCATCTGCTCAGAGTAGCACCTGAGATCACATCCCATGGAGTGGCTAAAGCAAATTCCCACTATCTGATATTTCCAGCACAAACCTCACAAATATGTTGGCAGTGACTTTGTAACCCTGTTGTCTGCAAGACCATAACAACATTTTACAGTCATCGCCAATATCCATAAAAAACTGACCTTATGACCTGACTTGGGTCCACATGTGGAATTAATAGTTTGGGTACTGCTTCTGCATCAGAAGCTTATTCAAGAACCCCTAAGCAATTCCAATGCTGTCACAGTGACTGTGATTTTTGTCTTAGTGATGTGTGAGATTTTCTGGGTTTGAGGGTCGGGATTTTTTTACTTTTCACTGGAAGGAAATAGCATCAAGCAAATGCAGTTTCAGGAGTGAGTTTGGACCAGGATACAAATTTCCCTGGGGGTAATCACATGAAAGGCTTTCTTTCCCAGCCAAGCGTCTTCTTTTGATCAAGATTTGAATTTTGGTGGAAAATGGTGCCAATTTGCTTTAGCTCCTTGCTGTTAAGTGCACTAAAGGAATGTGTACACCCATAAATAAACAACAGTCACTGCAAGATGTGAGCCTGAGCTGCTGGAAGTGTCACCCAGGAGGAACCTTGAGATTAGCAGAGGATTTGGGATGCCATAGGCCTTCCATAAAAAGTAGCTCCTAAGGGACTAAGAGTCTCTACTGACTCTTGAGAAGATCAGACATCCTCAGCACATTTTAGATAACATCTCAATCACTGTTTTTGATAGAACAGGTCATGACATGAGCTTCCTTCACAAAATGCTTTCCAAAGGTCTCATTTTATTACAAACCTGATATTCTTCCCCATTTCTTGCCATTTGAAAGCAGCTAATATAAAAACAGTTGCAAACAAGTGACTAAACCTGTGAAGATCACCCTTGCTGGTTGTCTAATAAACAGGATCCCTGGCAGATGTACTTCAAAAGCAAAGCAACTCTCCCTCATTAACCTGCACAGAACAGAAGCTATTGCATTAGTGGGCAATTAAACCCCTCAGATATCTTCCATACCACATTCCAAGCACGTGCCAATATTTAAGCATCTGCCAGACAGCAGGTGGTTTGTAAATCATTATCTTTTCAAATTATGTTGCTAATGGCATGTGTGAAATGACTGAAAAATGACGTTTCCTCCTCTCTGTCATTGAAATCAAATAAATTGCTGCAGTGCATTATCTAAAGCTTGAGAAGTATAAAGCACTGGCAAACCTGGGGTTCCCATTTTCCATCCTACTCCATTAATGATGGACAATACTCTGGGATATTTGACTTCTATGACTCCCCTCTTCTGGGAATAACTAAAGACAACCAAAGGCATCATCAACGAGTTCCCAAATGGAACAGAGCTTGTTAATTAAGAACAACCAGGCAATTCTTCAAACAGTATTGACAGATAGCACAGTCTGGCTATAAAAATAGTGAAGAATTCCTGTAAGAATACAGGGGCACTTGGAAAAACAAATGCCATTGTGGGGGAACAAGGGAGAGAATTCAGCAGTGAAGCTGAGCCCAGGGAGGAAGGAGGTTGGGGGGAAGGGGTGTTAAGATTACACCTACTCAGATTTGATACAATTTCACCAAGTCAGGTCTGTCTTGCCCATGACAGGAATTGCTGAGTGATCCCTCCCTGTCCTTATCCCAACCCACGAGCCTTCGATTACATTTTCTTCCCCCTGTCCAGGTGATGGAGGGGCTTTGGCAAGGCACTGGGCATCCAGCCGGGCCCGACCACACCAAGACAAATCCCTTGGGGTTTTTGATAATCCTTCAGTGCAGAGTTCTCAGTGAGTACTCAGTGAGGAATTCAGTTTCTTTTCTGGAAGCTTAGGGTGTAGAATCACAGAATGGTCTGGGTTGGAAAGTACCTTAAAAACCATCTCATCCTGACCTCCTACCATGGGCAGGGACACCTTCACTGGCCCTTCACTTGTTCTGGATCCTGTGCAACAGCTGAATCTTCTGAGGATAAAACACTTTTCCAAGTCCTTGGCTTGGCTGCTGAGTGTGGCAGTGCTTGTTCTACTTTTCCAAACCAGTCTCCTACCACAGCTGCTGGGTGATGTGGACACTTGAATGCACACATCCAGGACTGTCCTGTTCCTCTTCATCCAGAAGAAAACCATTTATCATGGAATCACAGAACAGCCTGGCTTGGAAGGGACCTCAAAAATCATCTAAGTTCAACCATGGCAGAGATGTCCTGGATGAAACCAGCTGTTAACTCAGAGGGAAAGGTCAATCCATGCCTTACCCTGTGAGCACGGTGCTTGGAAATGCGTTTATGCCCTAAAAAAACAGACAGACAAAAGGAGAAACCTACAGCCTTATAGAACCACCTGGGACATAACCTGAAAACAAGAAATGTTTAAATATGTGTCCTTTCAGGATCTCCCCCCTATTACAAATGACTGGCAGAAAGGATGCAGGCTTCATAAAATCAGGCAGCCAGAGTTAAGAATTTGGAGAGCTGACTTGATTTTGGGCTGGAAAAGTTTTCTGAAATAAATTAAGCAAGACAGTGCACCTTTTTTCTTTTTTTCCATGCTAATTTTATATCAGTTCTATTAAATGAACAGTTGCTTCCAAAATCCATACTGTTTCTGGATCCTGAGCATTCTAGGTGATTGGAGACTTCCAGATATTTTACATCAAGATAACTGCCAGTTAAAATGATGGATGAGCAATGGAAAAGGGTTCATAAGCATTGGAGGAGAGCTGTGATGTTCTTTAGCTCCGTAGCCTTCTGGCACAGCCAATAAAGACAAAACAATAGGGGAGATTTACTGTAGGAAGGAGCTGTAAACAAGGCAGCAGTCAGTGAAAAACTCTGCTGCAGTGCAGACACAAAGTATCACACAACTCAGGGACATTCCTGTTTTGCCACCTAAAACAAACATATAAAAATCAAAGCCCATTCAAACTGGATATTTTTTTTTCATTTTAGAGAGGACTGGTGCATTGCAAAAGCCTTGCAGTTCCTAAGGACTCCACGCAGATCTCACACTGGGAATTAAAGTACCGTGGCACCACCAGTGATTACCTTTATACTTTGTCTGTGTCCATCCTTTATTGCATTTCCCATATTACTTGGTAGCACCAAAAGATCTGGTCCATTTACTGTAATCAAAAGTTCCCCACAAATCTCTCTGGTTCATATTTAGTGTGAATGAAGCACCTCATCCAGACCTCCAGTGATTCCACTGAACAGAGCCCACCCCGCTGAAGGGCAAAGAGCAGCAAGCCCACAAAATTGGTACCATAAATCACACAGATTGGGCTTGCTCCAAAATATTTCCAGCTTCAGTAATTAAGGGAGTATTAGCAAGCTTGCTGAAGTCTTCAGTGAGGTTTAGTCATGTGAGCAGTTCTCAGGTCTCCTGCATCCCAGTGTATATTGACTTATTTGCCTACAAGACACAGAGCAACTCAGTATCACAAGTGAACCATTTAAGAGGTTTCTGCAACGCTTGGATTGAAATGTTCTGACTATAAACTCAAGTTAATTGTTACTAAAATCTCCTGAACGGTTTTCTTCGCGATTTTATAGTGAGGGAGATTGGATGGCCAGCTCAAGCTTTGCTGCATAACCAAAAAAAAGAATCTGAAAATTGCAGATTTGGGTTGTTTCTAAGTAGCCTTTCCCACAAGGGCTGAGATGGATGTGGTAATGGACAGTGTAGAGGATGGTGAGCAGTATATGTCCATCTGGCTCCAAGCATGGAGAAAATCCATGTAAAGCACATGCATATGCTCCAGCAATATCAAGAGGGACCACAATCCTTTCAAATAAACCAAAAACAAACAAACAAAAACAAACAAACAACCCCCCAAAAAAACCCTCAAAAAAATAAACTCAGACTCAAAAAAAAAAAGAATTGGCAATGTGAGTGGAAGATTTGGGGGAAAATTGAAAATAAATGTCCTTTTGCAGGTCAGCAATATATTGAATATTTGCATGTTAGTTACAGCCTATTCAGACAGTCTCCTCTGCATTTCTGCTGTGAGCAAAATTAATTTCCTATTTAGGGTTATAATTTATTCTTGATTACATTAAGGAGCTGTCCTTCACAGTTAATGACAGATACAAATACATAGTTTGGAATATACATCTCAGACAAAATATGTCAAATTATTAAGTAGTTTTGAGTCCAGGAAGACTCTCTAAAAATAAATTTTGTTTGCAGAGAAGAGTCACTTCAGCAGACAAAAAGCTAAAGGCCACATTTTTAGTGGCATTTACCCAAGGAAAGATATGGAGAGATTTGAGGGCAGGAACCTGGTAAGATTTTCTAAATTTGCATCGTTATTCATGGAAGCACTTGTGGAATGTTCTCTTCTGTCATGTTTGGAAATGTAATTCCAACTCTTCATTTGCTCAGGCTTTCTGAAGCAGGCACCTGCTGTGAGGAAGGCTCATAAAGCAGTTTAAAAGGTATTTACAGAGAATAAAATGCATAAATGCTATAACAAGTACACCAGGATTGTTATTTAATCTGAAATCCCTTTTGGCATGAAAATTTTACAAATACTCTCAAATTCCTGCAGATGTAAGAGGGACAGTGATTATTAAGATTTTCCTATTCACCACTACAGCAAGTGAGAGTCCCTGCTCATTGTGTCAAGCACAATGATTAATTTGGTCCAATTAATGACTGTGTTATAATTGTTTCAGCCTACAACCTTCCCTCCTCTCCATTTGAAGTTCTCAAACCTAAAAGAGCACAGGAATAATTCACTAATGGCCAGATCCACTCCAAAGTTAAATGGTTTTCTGAAGCAAGTGGCAGAAAAGGCGCAAGAAGAAGGGAGTTGTGCAGGGCATTAAATCCCGTTACACAGGAGCACCAAAATTCATCCTAGGCACAGATTTATTAAGATGTACATGACCCACATGAAACTGAAAGACTAAAACGATACTTTTTTCTGAATTAGGGCAGAGTTTGATCCTTCTACCACAGAAGGTAACAAGTTTCATCAATAAAACATGACTTAGAAGAGACCAAATACTTCATTATCAACAAGGAGAAAGAGACCTGATTGATAAATTGAAGGGCACCTGAGTTTGGGTTTAATTTTCTAATTTTCAGAGAATTGTTTAGATTGGAAAAGACCTCTAAGAACATTGAGTCCAACCAGCACTGCCAAGGCCGCCACTAACCCATGTCCCCACATGCCACATCCACATGTTTTTTAAATCCCTGGATGGGGATTCCACCACTGCCCTGGGCAGCTGTGCCAGGGATGGACAGCTCCTTCCATGAAGAAATTTTCCCCAATATTCAATCTAAGTCTCCCCTGGCACAGCCTGAGGCCGTTCCCTCTCATCCTGATCCTGTTCCCTGGGAGCAGACCCTGACTCCCCCGGCTGCCCCCTCCTGTCAGGGAGTTGTGCAGAGCCAGAAGGTCCCCCCTGAGCCTCCTTTTCTCCAGGCTGAGCCCCTTTCCCAGCTCCCTCAGCCTCTCCTCACCAGACTTGTGCCTTGAGCCTCCAGTAGCTTGTCTCTCATGCTCCTAAAACTGTCTTTAGAGCTGTTTTAGCAGGTTAATAAATGCTAAAAGCACCTTCATATGGCTCCATTATTTCCAATTAGCTAAAATGTTACTTATGCAATGAATTCACCCACCTTGAAGACACGCAGTCTCGGTTCTCCTTCTTCTATTAAAAGCCAGTGAAGAATTCCACCTTCTTCCCTCTGAGGAGGGGCCACATCCAGATTCTTCTCCAGTCTTCAGGCTTCTGAAATTGAAGTTGCACTAGGTAAGAACTGCTTGACCACTTTATTCAGAGGAAAAAATTCACTGGATTGGATTCATTGCAATGATCAGCTTTTCCCCAGCCTGCTTCAGGACAGTTACAGCATCCTCACGTGGTACCCTCATCGAGCTCACTGGGATTTAAGGTGATGGCAGCAATCACTTGAGAAAGAAAACAAATCACAGGATAATGTATCAAGTCTTGGAGAATGATCAGATCTCAACACCAAACTAATCTTAGAGAAATTCAAACTCTGTAATAAAAATATTTAAATATTGGATTTAAATAAATTCAGATTTATAGTCAATAACTGAACTTGAAGGCAAGTCTGCAACCTCACTTTGAAATTGGACTTCATTTTGCAAATGGAAGTGGTGAAGAATAACTTTTATGTGCCTGCTCTTGATCATCTTTAATGTTGCTGCATTAATTGCAGATGGGTTAATGGAGTAATTATTTTATTTATAATTAAAATCACTCTTAGGGATTTTAATAAGGATAGTGAAAGACAACATAAATAATTTCACCATGCAAAGAGAAAACTGAGGAGCAGCTCAATAATTGTGATGCAGTTCATAAACAGAATTAGGGGTTGTTTTTGCAGATTTGCCTACTTTGTCCGAGATAACACCTTCTGAGGAGTGGGGCACAGAGAAAGAGAGAGATTTTAAACTTTCACTTTTTAATAGAAAGCCAGCTGGTCTCAAAATCACCAGTGGCTGGAAGAAAAGGTTATGCAAGTGAATGGGAGCCTAATTATGTACCACAGGTAGTAAATGTAATGTTATGTTTCAATGATTTTATGGATAAGGAACTCATTTGTGTGCTATTTCCAATAGGAGTTTTATGACTAACACTAATAAATAAAAGAAAATATGTTCTGATTTTTAACAAAATGCAGTTATCCCAGCAGTTTATCTCAGTCTTATATCCAGGGACAAGGCTATGGCCCAGCTTAAAAAGCAAGTTAAGTTCTATTACTTCTGCTCACCTCTGCATAAATACAGACTGTATTCTTTAATTGCTTACCACCACTGTCATCCCTTCCCATAAAGTTAATTGGCAATAAACTTTCCATGATGATAGTAAGATTATTTAAAAAAAAAAAAAAAAGGAGAAAAGAAAGGAAAAAAGCTCCCAGTCGTTTTTGCAGGAGTCACCTTTCTCTTGCAGGCAGCACACCGTAATTACCATACCACAGATCACAGCATGACTCCTTCTTTTCTAATTTCCTTCCCAGAAAGAAAGTTTCTGCCCTTTCCTTTACCTCCAAGTCAGCTTCTTGTGCTGCATGAATCAATACAGCACCATTAGCTTTGGCAGAGCTAAGCCAGTTCACCACAACTGATGATACAACCCCTTGTCTGCACACCCAATTAAATATTAATTAAAGACAAGCAAACAAACAAAATTTCTTGCCAGCAGAGGATTTGGAAACCTCTCCAGCGTTGTACTGTCAGTCAATTACCCCTGTCAGTCAGGACATTAAGGATGAAGGTCTGGAGCTTGCAAGGAGTGAACTGTGGTGGAGGAAGGGAGTGATCCGAAATCTCTGTGCAGCAGTGCCCAAAGCTCCCAAAATATTCTTTTCCTCAGAGGTGTAAGTTCAATGCGTGCTGCCTTTCACTGAACCCTCACTTCTGCCCTGGTTCATACCAGTCCATGGGGATGTGAACTGATCACATTTTGTAGTGGTGATGGGCTCCCAAGCATCCAGTCCATCTCTGGAGAGACAGCCAGGACTGGGGGAATTTTACACTGCCTGGAGTTATTTCCAGATCTAGAAACTGAAGGTATAATTCTGTGGGGTTAAAACAGGCGGGAGAAAGGTTCTGTAAACCAGAGTGGACCAGGACTGAGAGAGGATAAAGCTACTCCATAATTCAGCTCATCAAATTTTTGGACTAAAAAGCTCTCAAATCAACCTTTTAAAAGCAGAATCTCCTTAAAAGGGGGAAAATGTGAGGAGGAGAATCAAAGGATTATAAAAATCCTCTTTCCTAACTGCTTGCTAACTCCACAGAGTGACATCCACAGAGAGGATGTCAGCCCATAACTGCTGTAGGAGCTAATGAGCTTAATGTGCCAGCTAAAATCATCAGAGATATTTGCAGCTCACTCCCAGAGTGGGCAATTTCCAGCACAAAGTCTTGAACACGTCACCACCTGCTCAGGTACAAATGTATTAAGAACCAGAGGTGATGGATGGCTCCATCCTTTTGCTGATAAAGGGAACTGCCTTTTTCTCTACCAACTCAAGGTATATATAATCAGTTTACCTGTTAAAATATCCATTTGCAAACTTCTGTGGGACAGATTCAGAGGTCATTTACTTACCTGGCTACAAAGATAGCAGAAGGTGTAGAGAGCTTGCACCAATTTTGAATTTGAACCATTAAGGTTAAAACATGTGAAATATGATTTGTTAGAAGATAGTTATCTTCAGATTACAAGTAGCAGTATGATTTGCATTTTCAGATTTTAATTTCAGTTTACCTACTGTATAATCTGGATTTTTTTAATGCATTCTGATTGGCATTGAGCTCGTTAAATAAATGGCTTGCTTGGGTCTAGCCTTTGTATAATCCTCAAGTCAACTTTCCCACTTGCCCCCAAAAAGTGCTGATAAAGTTACGTCCCTAAAATAGATTTGCAGGCATAGCTCAGGACTGATGGCATCTTTATTTGGGCAGTGAGATGAAGGAGGACACAGGTCTGGGTTATCTGAAGGCACAAATGGGAAAGGGGTTTCTTTCTCCATAGTTTATGTAAATGCTATAACTGGTAACATTTACCTTCTTTCCTGTATTTATCCTAAAATTCACATACAAGTGTGGAACTACATCTTTCACAAGTTTTATTCCTGTGATTTCTACAAGACAGTGAGCTCAGCTGCCTACAGTTCCAGGTAGTAAAGGGCTTACACTGCACTAGTGGGAAGTGGATTGTATTTATTTTTTAGTTCTTCTTAAAAAGTCATTTAATTTCTTCAACAAAGCATCTAGGATCAAGAAACCCTTTCCAGTGCAGGACTCAGAGACGTTTGGCTTATTTCCTTCTGGAATTAAGGATTCTTAATGGATTTGGGATTGTTCAGGTGGGAGAATATAAAACTCCAGTCAGACCACATTGTGGCCTTGCAGTACCTCATAAGGGAATCTTATGAAAAAAGAGGGGAAGTGACTTTTGACATGGGCAGATAGTGAGAGGACAAGAGGCAAAAGTTTTAGCCTAAAAATAGTAGAGGTTATAATTAGATACTGGGAAAGAACTGTTCCCTGTGAGGGTGGGGAGGCCCTGGCACAGGATGCCCAGAGAAGCTGTGGCTGCCCCTGGATCCCTGGAAGTGTCCAAGGCCAAGTTGGGTGGGGCTTGGAGCAACCTGGGCTGGTGGAAGGTGTCCCTGCCCATGGGAGGGGGTGGCACTGGATGGGCTTTGAGGTCCCTTCCACTCCAAATCTTTTCAGGATTCTGTTTAACCACAGTGCTGGGAAACTTCTCCCCTCTTCAATATCCATCATCTGCCATGAAAAAAAATCTTCCCAAATCTGGTAATTCACAAGTGATAACCTGGTTCAAATATGCTTCACAAACACCTTAAGAATGTGAATAAGATGAATATCCCAGCACATATCAGAAAGCAATTAGATGGAATTCATTTGAATATATTCCATATCTTCTCTAATACCTTGAAAACGTCAAAATATAAAATGATATTGTGGGAGCCTACACTGATGGAGGGTAAAACTGAAATCTAATCCAGGAGTACAAGAATAGATAAAAAACAATTTGAATCAGTCAGCAAAGAGTTACAATGCGGAATCTCTCTTTGTAGAGAAAAGAAACTCAGGATGAATCACCATTAAATATATGTATTTTTAGTGAACAAAGGTAGGAACATGGTTGAGCAATGTGTATTGCCCCAGGAATTTAGGGCTGCAATGTCCCTGGTTACAGGTAGAAAGGAAACACGGTTCCCAGAGGAAAGGAAAAGTACTAAAACTCAGGAAAGTTCTCAGAGGTTGTTAGCATTATTCCAACTCTTAATGCCACCATGCATATTAAATCTTGTTTGCTATGATTAATTGCTTGGTGGTTTTTAATAGTGTTCTGTGGAATACAGAGGACACCTCAACTGCAGTGCAGGTGACACAGCAGGACTTCAGAACATCTGCCTGGATATAAAGACATTCCCTGATTTCCAGCAGATTCTATCTGGGCCATTGTTTTTAACACTGACTGCTCCCTTAAAAGGACAGTTAATGGCAAAGAGTTTTATGTGAAGCTTCTAGAATAAAAAGTTAATAAGAATGAAATGTGCAGGATGCTGCTCCTTTGAAAAAAAATGCAAATTTAGGAGATTTGCTGACTTAAACTGACCCCATTTCCTAACAATTCCCCATTCCTGGAAACTATTTACCAGGTTAACCAACAATTCAGGTCCACTGACACTTTAGTAAGTTGCCTCAGTCTGTTCCTGCAAATGAGAAAAAAGCACATTTAGGACTACAAGGTAAGCTTTAAAACTACTGTTTTGTACAAATAAGCTTTTCTGTTCTCTACTGTTGCTTTTGCTTTGAAATTTCCCAGGTTACAAGGAGGAAGAGAGGATGCAGAGTCCTGAAGGATCCTTGGATCTGGGCAGGTCTCAGGACTCCCTCCAGCTTAATCCCAGCATGGCTGGCACTGACAAAGTGTGTTGCTGAGATGCTCCAGGAGAATATGCAGGTCTCATGTGATAAATGATATCAAACAGATGTCTCACATGTGACATGAGACAACAGCTTTCTGCCAGGTTGCCGGATCCCAAGCAGACACCTGAGCAATTCACCCCTTCAGAGCCCTTTTCCAGGGGAGTTTTTAAATCCCCTCCTTAAGCCCAGCATGAATCTCAAGCCTGTGTTTTAAAAGCTGGTGCCTCCGAGTTATTTTCCACCGCTCATTATGTATTCTGTGCCAGTAGCATCTGAAGCTCTAAAGCTCATCATTGTCAGTAAAAGTCTCATGCATGTAAACAAGGACTG
Organism: Gymnorhina tibicen; assembly: GCA_013399875.1. NCBI lineage: Eukaryota > Metazoa > Chordata > Aves > Passeriformes > Artamidae > Gymnorhina > Gymnorhina tibicen. Next base: position 18,300 of record VXAZ01007329.1, read on the forward strand.
AACTTGCCTGTTCCTTAAGAACAGAGCTCAAGTCTCTGTTTTGATCCAAGCCCGTACTGCTCTTACAATTTCTGAAGGTTGAGACATGTCTGGGTTGGGTTTTTTTTTTTTAAAAAAAAAAGGTGACACACACAAAATCAAATTCTGATTGCAGTCTGGTCTCCAAATCAGCACTTTAATTCAGCTGTTATTTTGTAAATGTCCTACTCATGCCACGATACACAACAATCTCCTTGCATAATAAATAGCAAGGCATTTAAAAAGGAAAATACTAAAGTTCAAAAGCGAATTATCAGAAGAAATCCAAACAAACAAAACCACAAACCCATGTAGCACCACTACATTGCTGCTGCTGCTCCTACTGAAGCTGAAATCCATCTGAGGCTCACACAGACCATGAAAACTTGAAGTTTCAAACCAGGCTTGGAGGGTAAATTTGAGGTGAACTGTCTGGAAGGGGACTCTGCTCCTCCTCCTTCTCCCATCAGCACTTCAGTGTCAGAGAACATGGGATGAAGCAAACCCAGAGGAAACCAACGGGACAAAGGGTGGTCTCCTCTATCCTTTCCATGAGGCCACATCCACAGCTGAGTGAAGAATTACCCTGCCGATTTTAAAGAGTGGAAAGTGAAAACTGTTTGTCATCCCTGAGGGCATTTCAGAAGTGAGGATGGAAGAAGCTAACACCAAGTTGCTGACAAAAAAATCACACTGCAGGAGGAGAACTGCAAATTTCTGCCTTGTAAAGTGGCTCTAACATGTACCTCATGTAGGAATGCTGCATTCCACTGGCACTTGGAGCTTGGATTTGCCTCTCTGAAGCCTTAAATATGGAAAGATACACATAGTTTTACTGCTAGCTCCAAATTCAATAACTAAAGTCTAGCTCATATAAAAATCTTGAATTTCAGCTGTAGTCTGATTTTTAATCCTGCCTGTAAACAGTATTCCAGCAGCACAAGTGAAAATACCCAAACATATCATTCAGGAATATAATTATTGTTTGAATTTCAAAATATGTGAGGGTAACTGCCCTGCAGACCCCCAGGGCCAGGCCCTGGAGCTGAGATTCCCCTGCAGCCCATGGGCAAGTAGCTGTGTCCCTGTGATACACAATTTAAATCACAGACTGGATCCAAGATAAAGCATATTACTATATTAATCAATATTTTACATTTCCCTAGCAGTTCTCAGCATCTTACACAGCTGGGATCAACCTGTAAGTACTTAAGTCTTGCAGCACTGATGAAATGGCTTTCCAGTTAATATATTCACAAGGTGGTGGCTGCAGGGCTTAAAAAAAGAAAATAAAAAAATAAAAAAAGGTCACCTGTATCTTTTCAACATTAATCCCTGACTGAGCTTATAAGAAATGACTCGGTCATCAAGGTTAAGAGTAGATGTGTTCAAATGAACTGAAAGCCAACTTCCCAGTGTAGAATTAATTATAGCAAGCATGTGAACAGCTAATAAAAACGGGATTTTTTATGTCTTTGTTATAAAATGTCTTCATGCCATAATTAGGAGTCTACTCTGCAACTGCAGGAGCAGAGCCATTGCTCTGCTCCAGCAGAGCTACTGACATTGCTTTACCAGGTCCTTTCTTGGCAAATGGGCCAGGAGGAAAAGTAGAGTTCCACTAAAATACCTGGTGAAGGAATGGAAAGAAAATCTGATTTTTTTTTTGTTTGTTTTCTGAGTGATTACTCAGAGTCAAGAAGACTGAGAAACATGAAACCACAAAGCTTAAGCACAGATGTGAAGTATAGCCCTGGAGCCAGTTTCCCAGGGTGGCAGCTCATCCCAAAGTTAAGGGAAATTTAAGAACTTCTTTGACTATGGACATGAGTTAAGCACATCCTTCAATATCAGACACATGCTTAGGTGACTGTCTAGATCCTTCGCAAAGAAGGGATTAACTGAGTTGAGTCCACAAGTCAAAGGATCCAGCAAAACACCAAAACTACAGTGACACCATCCATCGTTCTGCAGGAACTGGGATATTCCTGACAGAGTTACAAAGGAAGGGGTTACTCAGTGAGCAGCTGACAGAAACACTCACCCTGTTTCATCCACTCCACAGGAGCTGCCCTGGAGGTGACTGTGAACAATTCCAGGCAGATTCCTGCCCTCAAGCCCCATCCTCTCCATCAGTGGGAACCTCCTGTGCCAATATCATGGGGCACGGGAATGATCTTTTCGTTGAGTCTTTGTGATTTGTAATTCCAGGCGACCCAAATGCTCCATTTCCCTACAAAACCATAGAAATTCTCTCAAAAAACCTGAGACCTTCTACCTCTCAGATCAGTTTATCATCCCCTCATATAGAAGACATTAAAAATCTCACAATTTAAATTGCAACCTAATCAAAAAGATAGATATTTCAAGACTGTTTGTGCTATTTTGTGCAAACACACTTCTCTTGTAAAACATCATGTTGGAAAGTTTCTTTACAGATGCCAATGGCTATTTTAATAAAGAATGTAATTCAATGAAGCATTTGCTTTCCTTTTCCATGAAAGAGTAATTGAATGTCAATTCAAATTGGATTGGACAGATCCAAAACCTGACTAATTGAATGTAAACAAAAGAAGAGGAGGAGGAGGAGGATGCCAAGTTGGCATCTTCTGCAGAAACAAGGGAATTGTCGTTATCATTCCTATTCTTTAATATTTTCCTAAAGGACCTGGAAGACTGATAAATAATCATATTAAAATAACTGGCAAATTAATCTATATTGAGAGACAGTTGACAGTAGAAAGGCAAGCAAAGCAGAAACATGGGGAGAGGGAACAAAAAAAAAAGCCTAATTTAGACACATCTGAGGTTGGGGGAACTTCTTAAAGAATTGAGATGGTGACAAATGATCCAAAGCATCTATCCTTTGAATAAAGGAGAAAATAGGGGAGAAGCAATCAGCTGGCAGTGATGGAGCGGGAAAAACATGGTTGAGCATAAATATGTATGGAATAGCACATCCACAGAGTGACCACTCTCCTGCTCAGCAGAGGAATTGCTCCAGCAGGAATTCTTTTCCCAAAAAAGCCTTCTGGAGTCAACTTCCAGGAGCAGTTTGGAGGAACTGCAGTCAATGAGGAGAAAATGGGAGCACATGGAAGATGGGTGAGATGAAATGTGGTGGGTAAAGGTAATCATACACTAAAGTGCCTTGCTAAAGGGGGCCTCAAATGTTTGCAGCCAGGGTGAAAACAGCTAAGAATTAGTTTACACCACTCTACATATATTTTTTTTTTTTGCCTCAGCCAACAGCTGAACTTCCCTGAGTCCTCTATTCCAACACAAGGTGGGTCCCATTACAAAATGTTATCAGAAAAATGGACTTGAAGTGATCATGTGAAATACATGACCCGGATCTCTGCAAGGAAAATGAGTGATTCCACATGGAGAGCTGAACCATGGCATTATTGGATAAAGAGAAAAAAATGAGCAGAGATTAATGGACTGAACAGCCATAAAACTTCCATGAAAGTCTTCTCAAGGAGTGCTGGAAGCTTAAAGGAGGATTGAAGAGGTGCTGGTAAGTGAATAGTCCTTCTGATCACAGGTGGCTTGCTTACATAATAAACCTGCCTTCCATCTGTAAATTATGACTTCATATTAAACAATTTGAAACAGGAAATTCAAACATCTTCCCCTACTTTTATGCATGTGACTGGCATCTCAATCAACAAATGTAATTGCAAATTTTAAAGAACATTATAAATCACTCTCTCACTGCACTTTTCAGCAGAAATATCGTTTTATGCTCCTGATTTTTGAAGCTGACATGTTATTAGCATCATACATTATGTCTAAAACAATTGGAGGAAATAGAATTGATAAAACAGAAATAGAAAGCATCCAGCAATGAAAAAAACTAAACCAATAACAGACTCTGAAACATTCATCAAAACATATTAGCAATAAATTTTAATCAGCAGGATGTCACTTCCCATTGAGTGAAAGCAGAGTGGCTGCGCTGTTCCCACTTACTGACATAATATAACCAGCACTACAGAAAAATTGGTTATCAGTTGAACTCTCAACTTGAATCAGAAGAAAGTAACAGGATAAAATAAAAATGAAATGGAGCAAATCAGAGCAGAGCAATGTGGAAGAGCCTGTGTGGCCAGGGAGCCAATTGTGCACAGAAGGTACAGCTGCCACAGAGGCAGTAAAGGCCTGAAAAGAGGGCCCATCCCTATGAAGCCAATGGAATTTTTTCCAGCAGCAAAGGCTCGTGGTGTGTCCCTGAGAGATTTTTCAGGAGCCAGGCATGCAGCCAAGGGTGCCATACCCAGCTCATTGCCTTTGCACATGCAGGAAACCGAAAGCAGTGCAACAGCCTGAGGACATTCCCAACTCAGCATCCCCCTTCCCACTCAGGTACCTCCTGGAGAGCTGAGCCCAGGGCTGGAAACTCCATCCCAAAAGAGGAGAGTGCAGGATTGTTCATATCCAGACTTCCTAGCTGGAAGCAAGGTTGCAAGCTTGGGTTACAGAACAATCCTGTAGTAAGAACACAAATTAATCTGCAGAATGGTGTTGGCTTAGAGTAGTGTTACTACTACTACTACTACTACTACTACTACTACTACTACTGTCTTAGTACTACAGTAGTATGGGAGCTTCAGACAAGGTTTGTCAGGGAGACTCTCCCATCACGAGGTGCAGAAGGAACCCCCCAGCTCCCTAAACTCCTTCTCAGAGAACACTTTGGTAGCAGCTGGATCCAGTCCTGGTCCCACACTTGTCTAAAAGAGCCTACAGGTGTAATCGAGGCTTTGTACAACTTTGTCCTGCCCAAATATATTTATATCAATTAAATAAATTGTTTCTTTAAAATAGTGATGATAATGATTAGACTAAGAGATCTTAATCAGAATTATTTACACAGTACAGGCAGCTATAACTAATATGGTGCACTATTTATTGGAGCAATGATATTAAAGCTAGAAAAACAGTTATCAGGTAGAGATTGATGTCACTCACCCATCCCAGTGACCAAATCTCTTTCCTCAGCCTCAAGGAGTGACCTTGAGGATGTCCCCACTCCAGGGAGGAGTCTCCACACACTCCCAGAAGGGGAGTATTAGAAGATCTTCCCATTAAAAGGTGGGGCTGGGCTTTTATGGCAAAAAGTCATGGATGTCAGATGTCCCCAGGCTGGGTTGGATCAGCTGTCAGCACTGTCACCTGTTGGTTCCTCTGCCAGGGTCTCAGGAACCACTCCTCTGAATCAGGAAGCAGTCTGTCTGTCAGGAAAGCATATTCTGCCACAATCCAACTTTATGACTACATGGAGAGAAGGCTCTGAATCACATTTGTACAGCCAAGCCAAGTATCCTGTAAGATCAAATATTCACTTTTTAAAATCCACTCCCTCTTTGAAGGGTACATTTCTAATATTCACACAAGAAAACTTTCACACATTCAAAAGTACAGAGTCCAAACTAATTACTTGATTAAAATTACACACAAGTAAAAATCAATTTATATGGTCTACTATCTTACTGTCGTTTAACAACTTTGCTCTGTTTTCTACCCTCTAAGTGATAATGCTTTACTGATTGCAAGAAATTACCTGCTTTGGTTCATGTCAGAGTCCCAGCATTAAAATCCAGATATCTGATCGAGAGCACTGCATTTTCCCTTTTGCTGGAAAAGTTAGAAAATCCTTTTCTTTGACAGACTTCATCATACCCTGTTTGCATCCTTCCCTTTATGTGTTCGACCTATAGCTGTAATCTTTAGTTAATGAAAGAAGTTCAAAGAAAAGTTAATAACAGCATTCTGGAACTATTAATTAAAATCTGAAGTATCCCACCTTGGCTTGAATGTCTCCCCATATTTCTAAAGGCAAATAATGATACTGAGATCCAAAGTAATCCATCCTCAATGACTACCACTCCTTGTCATTTGATTGCCTCGATACAGCAGATAAATTCTAATGGCTGCAGTCCAATTTGAGGCATATGAGTGTGAAGAGCACAGTAATAATAAAACCTATTGACTCAGAATGGCTCTGCATGTGCAAGTGACTGCAAGGCAGAGCTCTCCTTCCGCTGTTAACAGAGGCAAGGAGGCTCCATTTCTGCATCCAGGGCTGTAATTATAAAATAATTAGAAATAATCTACAGGTGCCTAGAAATAGAGCTTAATACCAGGGGTAGGTATATAAATGCCGAATGTATGGGCTCTAAGCTGATTAGCCATGGACTTCCCTGAAAGGCAATTTAAATCAACAGGACCAGGCTCAGTGCAGAGGAGCCTTCAGACAAATTTACCCTCAAGTTCATTAATAATTCCATCTTTCTAAATGAGCTGCCACAATTTTCTCTTTGTCTGAAAAACATATCTAACAATTATAACTGAAATTAATGTAAACCAAAATCAAGGACAAGCGGCAGAGAGGATGAGCAAGCAAAACAAAAATATCACGGTGTGAAATGATGCAAACCAAAACAACCAACTTATTAACAGAATTACCCCCCCCAAAAGGTTAACCAACACTGAAAAGCTTTTGTCTTCACTCTACATGGAAATCAGCTCTAAAATCCCTCTTGCAACAGTAAGAGTGCAGCTGTGGCAATCCCACTGCACATTAAACTGTCTCTTTCTGAAATTCCCTGCTCCCCGAGGTAAGTGATCCCCAGAGAGGCAATCTCAAATTATGGCTGATGTAAAAGTCAATGGATTTGGAATGGGCCATTCTCTTTCCATCAGGATAAATCAAAGATATAGTCTCAAAGGAAAGGAAAGGATCCGACCCACTGCCTATGGAAAGGCCTCATGCATATTCAAAGCTGTGCTGCACCACAGCTTTCACTGTCCTGGTCCTGCCAGCTCTTCCCTCTGTGCTTGGCTTTGGAACAGCCACAATTCCTGCTGTATTTCAGTCTCTGCATAGGCCCATGACTCAAAGCTAAATGAAGAATACTCAGAAATTATCCCTCTGGCTTCTCAGCTGAGGATGCTTTAGCTTCAGTTAAGGCTCTTGGCAACAAAATAAGTACTTTTGTGTTTCCAGAGGTGTAAGCATATCCTGGGATTCCATAGACATCCCAGGGACAGGGGCTCAGGCCACTTCAGGGACACCAGCTATTCCAGGTTCCAACCTGTAAGGAAACATGAGGGAAGTTTCTCCTCTAGATCCACCATAGGGAAACCGTGTGGAAAGCTCAGGGCACACAAATTCAGTGTTTCCCCCCATTTAAGCCTGAATGCTTTCCAAGTCTGTATTGCTGGGATATGAGCTTTAAGGTTCTGGAATACAATCTGGATTTCAAACCCCTAATGAGGTTTCATGGTATTAGCTCCGGTACCCTGGTGTACATTTTATCTCTGATATCCTAATTCTTCCTCCCCCCATCCCTGCAGCTGAACACAGGATTTCCATTCACTTTTGGCCATAATCTGCCCTGAATCGCTCTTCCCTCTGCCACATTCCACTGTCAGAAGGCTGCAAATTAATTTGGGATTAAAGCCATTATAAAATCCAGCATTGCTGCATAAACCCACAACCTTTTGAAGAGACAGCAGGTTTGTCAATTATTAATCATCATTTTCAGTCTCCTGGGAGCAGGAAACAAGGCCATTTTCTGGGCAGAGGGGAAGGGTTCCTATTTGTTCTCCTTTTATTTTTCCTCTCCGTAGAAAAGCTCTGTTATTGAAAGCCTGAACTAAATTTTTTACCCTTGCTAATGCTTCAATATATTAGGGTCCCAGGGCGAAAACTTCTACCAAGCCTGAGAAATCATTTTACTCTGTGCTCTTCCCTTGAGTGCTGGAAGGGCTTTGGGCAGCACAGGCAATTAGGGCATTGCAGGGAAGGGCTCTTTGCCAGGAGCAGAGAGGAAAGGCCAGGTGCCAGGAGGAAACTCTGAGCCTCCCTAGACAGGGTCAGCTCAAGCTGCCCTTCGTATCTCCACAAACCTCTCTAAAATCCCTTCCTGCTTCTTTCCTCAGCCCAAATAGGCAGAGAAACAAGTGGCTCCCAGGTGTCAGAGGCAGTGACCTCGCCATGTTTGTCAAGTCTGGAAATGTCAGGACTCCTGTCTCTGGTACAAACGCTCCAGGAGCCCAGCTGGGTTAGCCCAAAGACACACCAAGCTACTTTTGGAGCATTTACTAGCCTCAAAAATATTTCTGGATGCTGCTGCTCCTTCCATGTAACAGTTCCCCTGCATCACTGCCCATGAGAATTTAATGAGTTCTCCATTAAGCCCTGAATTTCCTTAAGTTACACCCTGAGATATGCACCACACTTACCACAGCTCCACTGGCAGATTTAGAAAAATGTTTAAACCTTGGAGCTGGGTCTGCGTTCATTCACATCAATAAAAACCTGCTCAAAAATTTAGTGAAGTTTCAGAGAATAACAGAATCCCAGAAAGATTTGTTTTAGAAGGAACCTCAAAGCCCATCCAGTGCCACTCCCTGCCATGGGCAGGGACACCTTCTAATATACCAGGCTGCTCCAAGCCCCATCCAGCCTGGCCTTGGACACTTCTAGGGATCCAGGGGCAGCCTCAGCTTCTCTGGGCATCCTGTGCCAGGGCCTCAGCACCCTCACAGGGAGCAATTCCTTTCCAGTATCCCATCAAAACCTACCCTCCTCCACTGGAAAATTCATCATTATTTCCTCTTGCCATTTCCCAGGTTAAATCGGAGCTATGTCAACATTTCAGCCCTTCTTGAAATTATATTCCAACAGCTCATCTCTGGAGGTTTTTCCTTTCCTCCTGAACCATGTGAGTTCTCCTGTGGTTTACTCTGCAATATAAAGGGGCAAATGATGGAATTCTTAACTCTGGTGGAAGGAAACCCTTTATCCCAATGAGCCCAGTATTTTCACATCACAGCTCTTGATCCTGAACTNTATAATGAGTTCTAAAGTAATTTCCATACGATGGCGCATGCGTGGTGCCACTCAGTGGTCGTGGGCCGGGGTCTCTGGGATGAAGTAAGGTCTTCCTCAGATGAATTAAATGATCTGTTTGGGGTTGAACTTTTCACCTTTCTTCTTTGCGCATGCTCTCTAGGTCCTTGGCCATAGTCCAAATCTTAAAGCTGATTCAAGCTGGTTTGAGGGTCCAAAAACAGGATCTCTGGTCAAGCTGCTTCCTATTTATCAATAGTCTTGCATCCTCTCTTTCTGTTGAGCAGGCTATATACATTGTTTAGCGAGCAGCTAGCCCATAATCGATCATTCTCTAACTTCCCTTAATCATTCCATGTGCAGGAGCCTCTGCATTTTTCAGTGGGCCCTCTGTCCTGACTTTAGAAGGGGATTCTCTGCTGAGTGTGCAGTTATCACAGGAGATAGATACCAATATATGATGCTCTTGGATAATTTTGGAAAATTTTAGGCAAATCTTTATAATTTGTAATTATTTATAAAAAAATTTCAGCCTGCAGCAATGCCTTCTACAACTCTA